>CM035424.1:90057549-90267549 GCA_020310875.1 Ceratopteris richardii | reverse complement strand
AAGTTACATGAGATGAGGCTCGAACTTAAGATTGGGCCTCTCAACTTTTTCAACAAAAAGAAAAGTATTTTTAACTCAAATCTATTTTGAAATTTGAACAAAAGACGTAGTTGAACACTCTCTTCACATGATATGAGGCTCAAACTTAAGTTCGAGCCTCTGAATATGAAATGAGGCTTGAACTTAGTCTATTGAGTTACATGATATGAGGCTCGAAGTTGAACCCTCTTATCTTTTGAGCAAACCTATTTTAAAATTTGAACAAAAGACGCTCGAACTTAAGTTCGAGCCTGTTATGTTGAACACTCTATTACATCAAAAGAACTATGTTAAGATAGAACGTAAGTTTGGATGTCGACTCAAGTTGGAATTTAAGATTCAATCTTTGTTGAACTTGGAGTTAGAAAGATTATAACTTGAGTTTGAACCTCTATTCAACTTCAAGTCAATGAAGCTGGAACTTAAGTTAGATGTGGATTCAAGTTGGAGTTTAAGAGTGACTCTCAGTTGAACTTAGAGCCACAGAGGTTTGAACTTAAGTTTGAGAATGAAAGAGCACTGAACTTCAGTTTGAGTTTCAATTCAACTTGGAGAGAGAGTTTGAGCAGATTTTCAATTTAGAGTCGAGCTCTCTCTCTCTCTCTCTCCAAGTTGAATTTTGATTTTGTTGTGTTACATAATATGAGACTCGAACTTAAGTTCGAGTAGTTTGTTAAGTTACATGAGATGAGGATTGAACTTAAGTTTGAGCCTCTCAACTTTTCCAACAAAAAGATAAGTATTTTTACGTCAAATCTATTTTGAAATTTGAACAAAAGATGAAGTTCAACATTCTCTTCACATGATATGAGGCTCGAACTTAAGTTCGAACCTCTGAATATGATATGTGGCTCAAACTTAAGTTTGAGCCTCTGAATTTTGAGTTTGTTGTGTCACTTAATATTAGGCTCGAAATTAAGTTCGAGCTTTTGAATCATATCAAGTCTCGGTCTGTTGAGTTACATGATATGAGGCTCGAAGTTCAAGCCTCTCATCTTTCCAGCAGAAAGAAAAGTATTCATAACTCAAATTTATTTTGAAATTGGAACAAAAGACACTCGAACTTAAGTTCGAGCCTGTTAAGTTGAACACTCTATTACATCCAAAAGAAATAAGTTAAGATGGAACTTAAGTTTGGATTTCCACTCAAGTTGGACTTTAAGATTCAATGCTTGTTGAACTTGGAGTCAAAGAGATTATTACTTGAGTTTGAACCTCTATTCATCTTCAAGTCAGAGGTTGAAACTTGACTTAGATATCGATTCAAGCTGGAGTTTTAGATTGAATCTCAGTTGAACTTAGAGTTGGAGAGGTTGGAACTGAAATTTGAGCTTGTATTCAATGTGCAGTTTGAAAGCTTTCAACTTAAGTTTGAGCCTCTACTCAAGTTGGAATCTAAGAAGCCCAAACTTAAGTTTGAGAATCAAAGGAGTGATCTTCAATTTGAGTTTCAATTCAACTTGGAGGGAGAGAGAGAGAGTTTGAACATATATTCAATTTAGAGTTGAACTCTCTCTCTCTCTCTCTCTCTCTCCAAGTTGAATTTTGATTTTGTTGTCACATAATATTAAGTTCGAGCAGTTACATGAGATGAGGCTCGAACTTAAATCCGAGCGTATTAAGTTGAACATTCTCTCACATCTAAAAGAACTAAGTGAAGATGGAACTTAGGTTTTGATGTATATTCAAGTTGGAGTTTACCATTCAATCGATGTTTAACTTGGAGTCGAAGAGGCTATAGCTTAAAGTTCAACCTCTATTCAATGTGCAATTTGAGTCAAAGAGCCTAGAACTTAAATTTGAGTCTCTATTCAAGTTATAGTAAAGATATGCTTGAACTTAAGATCGAACCTTTACTGTACTTGAATTTAGTGAGGCTCAAATATAAATTTGAGAGGCTACTTAAATTGGAGTAAAGAAGGGTTGAAGTGAAGGTTTAACTTCTACTAAACTTCGAATCAAAGATGGTTTGAGTGCCTCTTAAGATGAGAGCATCAAAATGAATTTCTGTACATGCAAATATGGATAGTATTTTGAAAAGTTTTAGAATTTGTAAGAGTTTCATTAATCATATAGAACTAGTGAATGTTTGTATCTCCAAATATGGATTCTTTTTTTTGGAAATGATGTTTGTGTTCTAGATTTATTTGAATTGATTTTTTCTATAACAATTGAAGGATTGATCAATTGAATAGCATTGTTAATTTCTCATTTTATTTTTTTTATAGAAAAAAATCAAGATGGCAACCAAGCAAACTATATCTGGTCGGCTTAAAGAAAGAGAAAAGTGGAAAGGAAAGAGAGTCATCTTGTTGGATCATGAAAAGGGTGAAAGATATGCAACTGCCATTATTTTATTGGTAAATCCATGGGATGCTGTAAATTGCAAAGAGTTGGGAGAAAGTTGCCTAGGTGTTATTATGGATGAAATTGTGGATCCATCAACTTTGGATTGAACTTTGAAATTGGGGAGTTGGCCTATACTCCAAATCATTACAGAAGATGGTGAGTCTATGATACAAAAACTAGGCTTTAACTCATTGTATGGCATTGAAGATGATCATTGCAATGGTATTGATGATGTAGATCTTGAAGTTGGAGAGAATCCAAATTTTTGCTTTACCTCATCTTATAGCAGTGATGATGATAATTGCAATGGTATTGAGGATGTAGATACTGAGAAGAATTATTCTTATGCTATTGATATTCAACATTGCTTTGATGATATACAAGTTGTTTCTCCTCTTTGAATGGAATCAAATCAACAAGACGATTTTCATATGGAAAATAGTGACTATGGATATTTTGAAGTGAACAAGAAAAAATGAAGTTACATCCACAAGGTGAGAGTGCATAATACATTGACTTCTAATACGAGATGCTCATTTGAGAGAATTCATATGGTTTCAATGCATGATTGTTTTGAACGGAGATGTTGTCAAGTAGCTAGTAGGGCTAAAATATTGGCTGCAAGGTTAAACTTTTGGGGACAATGCTATTCAGATAGATGCAAATACATATTGGATTGCATGAATATGGTGTACAAAGGTAGCATTGTGAACTCAAGTCATTGCTTGAGTTTTAATTTCATGTTTGATGCAAAAGAAGTATGTACCAAGGCATGGTATTTAATTCATGGAATTGGACAGAGCTCATTTTACACGCTACGAGAAAAGTTTTTACTTGGTCAAAAGGTATCCATTCATGGGAATAATGGAATACTTAGAAAATTTACCAAACATGTAGAAATAGCAAAAGCTTTGATACATGATTTCATTGATAATAATGCAGATCAAATGCCACACAAATTGAGAACATGTATGGATGGTCTCATGAAACACAAAGAGTGCTTCCATCACATTACAAACAAGTGGACATTCTTTGAGAGGTGAATATGACATTAGAGAGTTTGGGATATAATAAATTATCTCAACCAAAATGAGAATGTGGAATACAAAATTTAGAATAGTTTTTTATCAAAGTCAACTACTTTTTCCAAGTGTGACTTTTGTACAAGAATAAAAGCAAAATTACAATCTACAAAAAACCATGAAGAATGTGCAAGGTATTTAGCATAGAGAAGGTCTCATATGCTATGTCAAATGAGTTGTAGAAATCTATACTATGCTTGGAGAGTCTCCTCAGAATTATTCCAGATAAATATTTATGAATTATTCATGATAAAATGGATCAAAGTAAAACAACTATACCACATATTAAAGCAATTACAAAATATCTTAATGGCATTGAGAGATTACCAATATCTTTAATACGAATGCTTACTCATGGACATGGACAATGTGCTTATGGTCATTTTTCTTATGGCCTGGTGATTCAAATTTCACAATTGCACCTATTTCAATGTGTTTAAGAAACTTAAAAAAAAAAGATAATCAATTGTATGGAGATTTGGGATTGAAGAGTTCTGGTGTGAATTACACAAAGTCTTTATGTGATTCTATGTTGTTCCCTGATGAACTTTATCATCATATGGATGTCTTAAAGGAGGAAATTTTATACGACAAAGCAAGACAATCTAATATCACATGTCAAAATCAAAGTAATTCATTTGAGAAATTACCTAGAAAATTATTTTTGCAACTTGATAATTGTGGTTCAGAAAATAAGAATCCCTATGTCTTTGCATTCTTTTCTTTGTTAGTTGCTAATGGGATATTTGATATGGTGCAACTTGGATTCCTTATGGTTGGACACACACATGAGGATATTGATGCGTTATTTAGTTACTTTTCAAAAAAGCTCAGAAAACAATCCATTTTCAATTTTCCACTTCTTATGAGAACTTTCAATGAATGTTGTAGCATGCGTCGGACACCTTTTCTTATACAAAAAGTGCAAGATTTCAAAACATTTTTTAAAGGGTACTTAAATGATGGAGTAGATACTCTTATTGGGCATTCCAAACCATTGCAATTCAGATTCTACATGAGTCAAGGGGTACCCTTGATGCAATATAAATTGCATCCAAAAAATATTGATTGGTTACCTACAAATGGTATAGAGTTGTGGAAGAAAAATGAAGATGACATATTGAAGCTTCGTGAAGGAGTTCCAAAATTATTGCCACCTAGTGAGTATGTGAAGCATAATGAAAGGGTCATGGAAGGACTCCTTAGATATGTGAATTGGTGGAAAATGCACCTTGAAGAGGAGGGGGATAACTCACATTATGGCTCATTCAGTTCAAACGTTAGTGTTGTAAATTAGTAGCAACTTTAGCCCAAATTTGCGATATTAGGCCCGAGCTAAAATTTGAAGATTTTATTATCAACAAGAGAGGAAACTACTTGGATAATCTTGAATACCAATCTCTAATCATTTTTTAAGACATTTGAATAACATGAATCATTCAGAAAACATAGAGTTCAGAAATATAGAATTGTCCCAAAATCATGAATAAGTCCCATTTTTCATGAATAGGCCTTTAGATGCATACTTGATTGCACATAGTTTTGAGAATAATACAACCAAGAGAACCTTATATGTTAAGCATGCAAATGATGTGTGTCTTATCATTGTTATCTATCTTGATGACATGTTGCTGACTAGTCCTAATGAGAAGCATATTGCTCGATTTAAGGCTGAGTTGCATGCCTCTTTTGAGATGTCAAGTTTGGTCCATTTGCACCATTATTTGGGCATTTAGTTTATGCAAATTGATGGTGGAATATCTTTGTGTTGAACGAAATTTATTGAAACATTATTGCAACCTTTTTGCCTTGAAGATTGAAAACCTATTGCCACTCCTATGGAAACAAATTTACGATTGAGTCTTCATGATGTTGGAGATACATTTAATGTTGTTATCTATCAGCAAGATCTTGGATGCTTGATTTACTTATGCATAACTTAGCCTAATATTTAGTTTTCTTGTCTCACAGATGAGCAAGTTTATGCACCGCCGAGGTGTTAAGCATTGGTAGAAGGTTAAGCACATCTTTCACTAATTGAGTGTTGCCTGACTACCTGGATTGTTTTATCCCAAGGGGGATCACTACCACCACATTTACATGATTTTTCTAACTCTAACTTGCTACTTTCTATGACACCTATGTGTCCACTATTGGTTTTTGCTTCATGCTTTGTAGCTCATGCATATCTTGGTTGAACAAGAAGCAACCTGATGTGGCCACTTCTAGCTGTAAGGGTCAATATAGAGTAGATTTCACAGCAACTATAGTGTGTGTGTGTGTGTCTCAAATGCCTTTTGGCTAATTTGGGTATGAATCAAGCTTATGCCAACACCATCTTCACTCATAGTCTGAGCGCATTGTTACTTGCACGAAACCCTGTGTTCCATGCTCACACAAAGCACATTAAGGTGCATTGCCATTATGTCAAGGAGAGGTTCTTTGTTGGAGAGATCAGTTTGGCATATGTGCCAACACAGGATAACATTGCAGATCTTTTCATTGTGACTCTACCTCGGACTATCCTTATCTGGCTAAGGTTCTATAGCATAAACTACTTCATAAAATAAGTTTGTATATAGATAAGCCCTAATTGTATCCTTCCATAGATTATAGTTCATGCCATTTAACCTTTCATATTTGGGCATGAACATAGGTGTAAATGTAGGCAAGTACAACTGACTTGAAGACTTAAACTTCAATATTGTAGACATTATCGCAGTTGAAGCAAACTGAACTTCAAAAACAAATTAGCACACTTCCAAAATGGAGTCGGCAAAAACATTTGAAAGGGATAGGAGAGCGGGCTCAGAGTAGCCTGTTTTGCTTGTGCACACCTTGGGAGGGCTTAGAATAGCCCAAATGCAATGAGATACATGTTTTGGGGGCTTAGAGTAGCCTTTGAAAGCAAACACATCCACCAAAGTCTTTCTTATATTTTTAAAGTTATAAAGGAAGGCACTTAGATCCAAAAGAGGATTGACGCCCTTGGATAGTACAAAAAAAATCCTAAGTGATGGGTTATAAGTTTGGGCAAAGTGCTACTAGGTGTGCTCAAATTGAGGGTCAAAATAGCCTTGGAAACATTAAAAAAAAGGTCTTTTATGTCTATTATAAGATGGGATACATATCCCTCTAAAGTACCCTAAACAATTATAATACCCAAAAAAAGTGTTATATCCCTTCTAACCTCCTGCTATATTGGACTCCCTACTTAGAATAATCAATACAAATTGATGTCCACCAAGGAAGAACAGATAATTGAACATGGAAGAAAGAGTCATATCATAAGAGGAGTTTCTTTGTTCGAGTCTCTAAATAAATGATTGTCTCTTGAAGATAGGTAGAGTTATGGTTACAAGAGCAAAAACCAAAAACCATCTTGTAAAGACCCTCACCCGAAAAAAAAAAGTAAATAGAAAAACCCATGATATATTTGAGAGTATTCTTCATGGTAGTTTGTTGAGTAACCCAAGAATAGAATTTGAATTAGATGTAAGAATTCCCAAGTAGTCTATAGAATTGGGTTAGGCATTCATGTTTTTTGAAGAAGACACACCTGGTTCCAAAAAGCACCTAATCATTATTTTGAAAAAAAGAAATCAAAGAAGGTTAGTTGTAGTGTATTGGGCTTTTATTCTTTTACATATGATTTCAAAACTATGACTTAACATGTATCCCTCAAACCATCTTGCTAGGATCTTCTTATTGACTCTTTTGTTGCCGGATTTGAATTAAATGATAGTAAAATATAAGATGACTAAAGAGAGGTACGATGAAGGTCTGCTACTGTGCATGTTGCACGTAGTATGGAGCAACTTTGTTGTGATAATAAAGATGCAGAGCCACATGCATTGGTAGCTTCGTCTATCAAACATGCAAATACTCTTCATATTTGATGTAGAATAACTAAAGGTACATGGGATACTCTTATAACATTATACTAGAGAATAAATGAGGGATGTGTTGCTTATCTCCAAAAATAGTTGGAGAGTGAGCATATGAATGAAGGAAATTGAATGGATATTTGTTTGACAAAAATCAAAGATTCAAAAGAGGAATTATTTTTTTATGATGAATTTTTTTTGTATAGCTCACTTGTGGAGATTTTTCATAATGCTTTTCCAAACTCATATCAGAATTTTTTTGATGATGAAATCTAATCAAAATGCCCTAACCTTTGAGGAGTTATTCTATGTTTCATTGTAGGAAGATCAATCTAGGTAGAATAGGTCAATAATGCACCTTGTAGATCGAGCTTTCTTAGTTGGGTAGAAGGGCTAATGTAAATGGAGCACATCAATGAGTAAGAAAAAATTTACTAATGTTGCATAGTCAAAGAAACAAAACAAAGATGAAAAGAAAACAAAAAAGTAGAAAAAGCCTTGTAATTACTATGAAGAAAATGGTTAGTTCATAAACTGTTTTCCTAAATTGGTTGCAAATGAGGAAAAAAAAGAAAGAGGTTGGAATGGTTTTTGCTGAGGCATCTACACCTAAAATAGTTCCTACTAATCTTGCTTAAAATGAAGAATGGACATTTGCTATTGTTTGCAGCTATAAATGAGTTGTGTATGTCTATAGTGTACTCACATGTTTAGTACTTTGATAGTGGTGCAACCAAGCATTATAAAACTCTATCAGCATGTAACATGGACACGCTCTATTTTGTTTGAGAGTATGGGTTCTACATTTTACGGATCTCTAGGTGAGTGTGGCATAAAACGTTAATGAAGAGTGCCAATTACACCTCGACAAAATGGAGTTTCTAAGAGGAATCATAAGTCTTAGGTGTATGGTCAACATTCAAGATATTCCACAAGTTTCTAGCTTGAGGTTGTTATGTGTGCAACATATATACTTAGAAGAGGTCCCCCAAAAGCATTGAAAACACTCACTTCATATGAGGGTTGACATGGTGACAAGAAATGCATTACTCAAAAGATTGGACTTTTTGCTGGCTACAATTTTGAAAGAAAATGCTATCATTTGTATCATCCACAAACTAGACACATTCAGGTTAGCTATGATGAATTTTGTGTGGAAGAGGTAATTCAACCCTTACTTTCATGTACCAAAGAGACATAAGCTAGCTAGAAGGATGTGTATGAAACTTTGCTACCTCTTTTTATAAGTCAATATTCATGCTAGGCCGAATGAACCAATTTCTTAGCCTTTAGAGGTTTCAAGCGAGGATGTAAATAATTCCATTTCTATTGCATATTTATGTGTCACACTTGTTGATGAGATGGATGATGTAGAAGAGGCAAAAACTATGCCTAAATGGCTAGTCTAGACCATCCAAGATAGGAAAATAGATACACATTTTTATATCATAATTGTTCAAGATCCCATAGTGATTTCTTTGCATCATATTCTTTAGCAATGGTTTTCTCCAATCTTTGTAATGAGAATGAGCCTATTTAGTTTGATGAAGCACATAATTTAGAAAATTGGATGACTGTTATGCAATTCTAATAATATTGTGCTCTTATGAAAATTAGTTAAAATAGTTTTATGTTCTTGATGATCAACTCTTGACTTGTAATTTAGCAGATCCATCCAACTTGGACTTTATGTGATTTTCATGTAGGAAAAAAAGGCCATTGGCACTAAGCTGACATACAAGTTGAAATGTAAGTCTCATGCAACAATTGACAAGTATAAAGCTGGGCTTGTTGCCAAAGCTTATGCTTAAGACAACGAAATTGGTTTTGATATGACCTTTGCAATCACATGTTGATCCATCATCGTTTGTAGCATTTGCGTGCTTATAGATCATCATAGTTGGAATGTACATTGGTTGAACATTAAAAGGAAATTGGTTTTGATAAGACCTTTGCTCTCACATGTTGATCGATCATTGTTTCTAGCATTTGCGCGCTTATAGATCATCATAGTTGGAATGTACATTAGTTGAACATTAAAACAACATTTGTAAATGATGAATTAGATGAATACGTGTATGTATTTCAGCCACTTGGTTTTATTCAGAAATGTCATGAAAATAATTTTTGTAGTTTAGGAAAGGCATTGTAGGGATCAACATGTAAGACCTTTGCTCTCACATGTTGATCGATCATCGTTTGTAGCATTTGTGCGCTTATAAATCATCATAGTTGGAATGTACATTAGTTGAACATTAAAACAACATTTCTAAATGATGAATTACATGAAGAAGTGTATGTATTTCAGCCACTTGGGTTTATTCAAAAATCTCATGAAAATAAATTTTGTACTTTGAGAAAGGCATTGTAGGGATTGAAGCAAGCACTAGGTGCTTGGTACGAAAAGATGCATGCGTATTCAATGAAACATGGTTTTGAGACTAGTCCATCTTAGAGAAATTTGTATATTAAGCATGTAGATTATGTGCTTTTGATCATTGTTGTACATGTTGATGATATGCTGCTCACTCCTCCTAATGCAAAGTGCATTACTGAATTCAAGGCTTCTTCATCTCTCTTTTGATATGTCATATTTGAGGCATTCGCATCATTATTTGGGCATTTACTTACATGCTTCTTTTTTTACTAAGGTTTCCCTCGTTGCTATGACAGTCATGTGCACATCACTGTCTTTGCGTCATGCTTGGTAGCTCTTGCATAACTTGGTTGAGCAAGAAGTAGTATGCTCTAGTAATTACACCGTGTATAATAGACATTTCATTAGAAACAAAACGTCAGAAACATATCTTTTCATGTGCAGTGTGATTGAGTACGAGTGTGTGCGTGTGTATATATATATATATATATATATATATATATATATATATATATATATATATATATATATATATATATATATATATGCATTTCCAAGTTGGTTCTCGTGTCCATGTGCTGAGAATGCCTTTTTTTTTAATTCCCTTCTTTACACAAAGTGATTATTCTAGTACACGGTTCCTTAACATATATGCATGCACACAGACACTTTTCTTCTTTCTTATCGTAGTTAGAATGTTATCTATTTAAGTATTTTTGTTCATGAAAACTCTCGAATTCTGCTCATTGCGAACACACAAAAAAGATGCTTGCAGGAAGACCGCTTTTGTTAATAAGGCATCATAATCTAGAAATTAAAAGAGATCTAGTCGTAATAATCATTTCATGGTATAATAAAAACGGAGACCATAAAACTATCCATACATCTCGCATGAGATCATCACATAATGTATTCATTTTTACCAAACTGTGGTTACTAAATTTATATAGTCTTTGAAAGGAGTTGCATATTGGTGGAGTGTATATATATATAAATTTTATATATATATATATATATATATATATATATATATATATATATATATATATATAGAGAGAGAGAGAGAGAGAGAGAGAGAGAGAGAGAGAGTACATATAATCGATTCAAAAGAAAAAGAGAAGTTCCAAAGAAGGTCCCCGTTAGTCCTTAGTACGATAGGACATCCGGCAAGTAGGAACTCCGGGAGAGACAACATCACAGACATTGGGTGATTAACACACAAAGATTCATTTGCTGCTTTTAGAGTAAGCGTAAACAGTTATAGAAAAATTTAACTTGTCAATGTTCAGACACACAATCTATATCGACAAAGCGTATTTATTTGATTGAAATTTGATGATTATGCAAATGAATACAAAGAAATAAAGTACAATGTGTGTATAATCAAAGTTATTTGTTATAATTAGTGTTCGTGTGAAAGGTGGAATGGTTGTTGGACACTTTTGTATATGGTTTTAATAAAATATATATGGCCATAGATTAAAATTTTGATCGTATTTGTAATACGAAAGAAATTCGTGGTCATCCTGCAATAAATCATTATTTACCTCTATGTTAGGATATTTTTAGAAAGGGGAAGCTTAGGATCGCAAACATAATCTAAAATACAGAAAAACTTATACTCTCACATGAATCCTTATTTTCATGATATCAAGTGGTTCATAAAATATTCATAGTGGTATATCATCATGCAAGAGTTCATTATTTACCTCTATGTTAGGAGATAATGTGGAAGGGGGATATTTTTAGAAAGGGGAAGCTTAGGATCGTAAACATAATCTAAAATACAGGAAAACGTATACTCTCACATGAATCCTTATTTTCATGATATCAAGTGGTTGATTGCACCATATTTTCTCTTACCCCTACTTTGTTGGCGGCTATAAAAATCTCTTCTACTCCTTATAGTTGCACAAGATTTGAAGGCACATGACAAAAGCAACCAATGATTCAAATGGTTAGATAGAAACATGACAGGTGGTGGGACCCGCCACACTCCATTATCTTCATTTATTATGTATTTTCATGCAGCTCAACATCTATCAGAGTCATTACCCTTCTCAACATCTCATCATGTATTAGAAAGGTCACTAAATGTGTGTGTATAATGGTTTTTAAATGAACATCTATACATACGCACACTCATATATATATATATATATATATATATATATATATATATATATATATATATATATATATATATATATATATATATATATATGTGTGTGTGTGTGTGTGTGTATGATGGTTTTTAAATGAACATCTATACATACGCACACTCATATATATATATATATATATATATATATATATATATATATATATATATATATATATATATATATATATATATATATATATATATATATATATATATATATATATATATATATATATATATATATATGTGTGTGAGTGTGCGTCTGTATAGATGATCTTTTAAAACTATCCAAATTCATTTAAAAAAGGTTAGAGATGTTCAATGAACGACTATGTCAAGGGGTCATATCCTACAAAGACACAATTATCTACCTTAGGATCAAGTTTACCTCATATTTGAGACGGTATATGTGCATATGCACTGCATCCCCAAAAATTTTGAAATGATCCAAGCTTGGTGTACTTCCATTCCAACATTCATGAGGAGTCATACCACCCAATTACTTTGAGGGAAACCTATTTATGAGGTACATGGTAGTGGATACTGCCTCTGACCATAGGTGATTTAGTAATTTCATCTCATTCAACATGAAACGGTTTGCTTTGTCCTATTTCTCCTCTCTAATACTCTCTTCTATCCTGTTGCATGGAATATACGGAACATTAAAGATTAGAGAGCCCTAGGGAAACTCTTATTAGCTTGCAATGAGTTAACAAAAGGGCGTATTACTCATTTACATCCCATGAAGATTGGAAGATACCCCAGGACTTCAATGAAGATAACACTCCATTAATACTTATGCCCTATAAGAAGAATTCCATAACGTAGAAATTAGGCCCTAGGATCTTGACACTAAATTCATTGCCACTTCTAAAGATTATCAACAGAAACTCATGTTATGTGGTATAAATTTTGGGGTAAAGGTAAGGCTATTAGGCTTCTAAACAAACTCCCATATAGATATGATACATTCTTCACAATCCTCTACAATAGAGCTCAAGCCTTGACTTGGGAAGAAGTACAAATAATTCTCATTCTTTATGACTCACATGACACATCTTCTACATCTCAAGAAGTGGTTATGAAAGTTAAGGGACCATTCCACATACCTCATGAGTGTCACGAGGAAGTAGATAAGGAAGGGAGCTCACACACACACTCTCACTCTCAAGGAGAAGCACACACACAGATTGAGGCAAGGAAGAATGATCTTCTTCTTTCTCTTCTATTACATAAAAAGGAATGTACAAGAATGACCTGAAAACAAGAATACCACAAGTGCAATATATAAGGATGAGTACATAACAAAAAACGTAATGACTGCGAATGAATGAGCTGGCAAGAAACAAATGTGCCATCACTCTCGGTAGATAAATCTAATAAAGCTGAATGAAGTATCCCTTACATATACCGGCGTGACCACTATACATGTCAGAGAAACAAAAAACTGGTACGTGTCATCCTAGGTCATCACATGTTGAGCTTGATATCTCAACACTCCCCCTCAAGCTCAACACCATATTCTATAATCCAAGCGTCTCTTGAAACTTCTTCAACTTCTTAGCTTCAAGTGCTTTGGTGAAAATATCAGCAATCTACTCATATATTCTCACATAAACAAGATCAATATCACCTACTAATACCTTCTCTCTGGTGAAGTGATAATGTACCTCGATATGTTTTGTTCCAGCATGGAAAGTAGGGTTTTGTGCTAACTGTATGCTGCTAAGATTATCATAATAAATGGTGATAGGCTTTTGCACTTCCACACCTAAATCTGCAAGTAGCATATCCAGCCATGATGCCTCACATGCTACCATTGCAACACCTCTATACTCAGCCTCTGTACTCGACAAAGCAATAGTGGGTTGCTTCTTGCTACTCCATGTAACAGCTGCACTCCCAAGTGAGAATAGAAAACCACTAGTAGATCTTCTATCTGGAATGCTACCAGCCCAATCTGCATCGATGTATCCATAAACCTGGAAATCTACACCAGCCTCATAAAAAAATGCATAGTCCAAAGTAGTGTTGAGGATCTCACGACTCTGAGACCACTTGTTGATGGCCGTCGCGGCAAAGGCTTGAACCTTGTTAAGCCTGCGGAATTCGCCGCGCCACGGATAAAATGCTAAGCTAGAGCGATATTAGAACACCTCTATAATCAACAGTAGCTCAGCACAGTTACTATCACTCAACATATAAGACTGCATTTTGAATTTACTGAAAAATTCACTGGAACTTCACCGGACTGTCACCAGACTAACACCGTAATTATACCGGAATCTTACCGGAATCAACTCCTATTTTGTTTGTAATTCCTTCAAATGAATATACATGAAGTAAGGAAGTGATGCGTGAACTTCCTTCACTGAATGAACACTTTCTGAAGTTTAAGGAAAAACTTCTTCGGTTCAGAATGTCTCTTTTCGGCTAGACTTTGTACTGTGTGTACATATCCATTTCACTGAAATCCTTGACGAACTGATAGTAGAGATGTCTAGCCATAAGATAAGCTATCTCTCATACAAAACCTTAATTTATTCTACGAGACATACTTCGTTATTCTATCAGAAAACACGTTTTCTAAGAAAACTGTAACTGATCAAAAATGCGTTTACTGAGAGAGTACCGGGAGACACGTTTACTGAACAAACTGTAACTATTAACGTACTTTCTACCGTAACACAAAAATACTCAGAGTTCTTCACATACGAACAGTGCACGGAAACTTCCACATGAACATGTGTTTTCTATTAGAGAAGATGTGTAGAAACTAGCTTGGCCTCTTCTTGCTCAAGCTATGGAAACTATCCTACACTGAGTAGTTTATTCTTACCATCTCTTTGAGATGAATACCTGACATTTCAGGTTTCTATTATTCATCTGTACATACACGATCTCTCGCGTCTTCTGAAAACTTGTCTCTCTCTGTTTTTCTCCCTTTTTCTTGACCTCTATATGCGCTCTATTTAAATTGTGCACTCTTCTCACGCACGTTCTAGCTCACACTTACCTCTTTTTATTCTTATGCACGTTCTCTCTTTATATATACAGTTTGATTCGGTGTAACGAACTCTATCAGACTCTGATTCTGCAAGATTTTGCGCTGTACATAACGGTCGTGAATTTGTCCCTTCATTAAGGCTTTGATTTTCTGAATATTTGATTCGGCTTCTCTTTATCTTTCTTTTTCTTTATGTCTGTGTGTATGTCAAATTCGTGAGTGATTCTTCAACAACTCCCCCTCAATCACTAATTTGACTCTTCCTGTCTTCATATATTTTTCTTTCTTTTATACCTGCCATTTATTTGAATCTGCTTGTCTTTATTCCATCCAAGCTCTTTGTCAAAATATCTGCAATCTGATCTTTTGTCGGAGTGTATACTATTTCTATTTCCTTCTCCATTAGCTTTTCCCTCAGGAAATGATACTGAATTTCAATGTGCTTTGTTCTTGCATGAAATACTGGATTTTCTGCAAGATACACCAAGCTCATATTATCTCCATGTATGATAGGTATACCTTGATCAATACCCATGCTTTTGAACAAGGTCTGCATCCATATCACTTCTTTAGCTGCTTCTACAAGTCCTTTATATTCTGCTTCTGTTGACGATAAAGCCACTGTGTGTTGTTTCTTTGAACACCAGCTTACTAGCTTATCTCCTAGGTATATCATATACCCATGTGTTGATCTTCTGTCATCTTGACTTCCTACCCTGTCTGAGTCACTGTATGCTCTCAGCTTTATACCTGATGTAAAAGGATAATATAATCCTTCTTTTATAGTTCTTTTGATATATCTAAGAACTCTTTGTCCTACAACCCAATGTTGATCCTTCGGACAATGCATGAATTGTGAGAGAACTCCTACTGCATAGCTAAGATCCGGTCGTGTTAGTGTAGCATAAATTAGACTTCCCACTAACGACTGATATTTCCTCATATCTTTACACTCTGCACCACTGTATTTGCTGAGTTTATGATTTGCTTCAGGCGGTGTTGAAGCTTCTCTGCAATTCTCCATTTTAAACTTCTTGAGTAAGTTTAGGAGATACCTTTCTTGCGTAACATATACACCATGATCTGTGTATGTGATTTCCATTCCTAGAAAGTATGACAACTTTCCTAGGTCACTGATCTGAAACTCCTTTTCGAGTAATCTCTTTACTTCTTTAATTCCTTCATCTGAAGTACCTGTGATTATGATGTCATCTACATAAATGCAAATGTAGATCATACCTTCTTCTGTTCTCTTGATGAGTAGACTTGCCTCTGCTTTTGAACTTTGGTATCCAAGTTCATTGAGATATTTCACAAGCATGTAATTCCAAGCTCTTGGAGCTTGCTTCAGTTCGTAAAGTGCTTTTCTTAATCTGCAAACAAAATTTGGGTATCTAGAACTTACAAACCCTTCTGGTTGTTCCATGTAGACTTCATTTGATATGTATCCATTCAAAAATGCTTTCTTTATATCTAGCTCACTCAGCTTCCATCCTTTTGATGCTGCTATAGCAATCACTATCCTTATGGTTGACATCTTTGCCACCAGACTAAACGTCTCGTCATAATCTATGCCATGCGTTTGAGCATAGCCCTTGATAAACAGTCTAGCTTTGTGTCTGGCTATCCTTCCATTTGCAAGCTTCTTAACTTTGAAGACCCATTTGTTTCCAATCACTTTCTTACCATTTGGTTTCGGAACAAGTTCCCATGTCTTGTTCTCTTCCAGTGCGCTAAACTCTTCTTCCATTGCTTCTTACCATTTCTTCTTACCTTTAGCTTCATCATAGTTCTGAGGTTCTTCATCGTCTTTGACCATATATGCATAATGTTTCTGAGTTATATACTAGGTATCATAGGAATACCTTTTTGGTTGTCTCCTTACCCTGTTTGACCTTCTTGGTTCAAACTCTTCATGTGTATCTGAATACACATCTTCATCAAATCCCTGTTCATCTTCATTTCTCATACCTGATCCAATCCTGGACATACTTGCCTGCATATGATCTTCATTTCTATTCACCTGTACAATTGATTTTCCTTTCTCTTTCCTTCTTACTTCTTCTTCAAATTCTTCCGTTGTATGACTTTGATCTGTATACCGGCTCTTCTGTTCATCAAATGTAACATCTCTGGAAACAGTGAACTGTTTTGTTAGAGGATTCCGTAACCTGTATCCCATCTGCGTTTCATCGTATCCTACGAACACATATTTCTCTGCTTTTGGTTCGAGCTTATGTCTGAGTTGTGATGGTACATAAGCGTAAGCTATTGATCCAAACACTTTGCAATGATCAAGTGTTGGCTTCTGTCCCCACCAAGCTTCATACGGGGTCATTCCATCTAAAGCTGGACACGGTAGTCTGTTTACCAAGTATGTAGCTGTATTTACAGCTTCAGCCTAAAGATAATTTGGATAATCCTTTTCCTTTAGCATAGCTCATGCAAACTCAACTAGAGTTCGGTTCCTTCTTTCTGCTACACCATTTTGTTGTGGTGGATACCTGCAGGTTATTTCTCTCTTAATACCTGCATTCCACAGATAATCATTGAACTCTCGGGAGAAGTATTCTCCCCCTCCATCAGACCTCAATCTCTTCAGCTTTCGACCTGTGAGTCTTTCAGCATATGCATGAAAATGCTTGAAAGCTCCAAACACTTCTGATTTCTCTTTCAAAACATAAAGAGTTATCCATCTTGTAGCATCATCAATGAAAAGAACATAATACCTCGATCCGCTGATTGATCCTTCTTTTGTTGGACCCCATACATCTGTATGAATGAGTTCGAGTACTTCATCATGTTTGAATCCTTTCTTCTGAAAAGGTAACCTGTGGGCTTTTCCCATTTGACATGCTTCGTACTTTTGAATCATGTGTTGGTTTTGTACATGCAGTAATCCCAGTACTAACTGATTTGGAGTCATAGCTTTAATTCCTTTTTCATTGAAATGACCTAATCTCTTATGCCAGAGATCAAGTTCTATAATCACCTTTTCACCATGTGTGAGCAACGCTTGGCCAATGTTCCCTTGTACTCTTAAAGTAAAGAGTCTACCTTCTTTCTTAGTAGAGACAATCTGATTATATCCATTCTCGAGATCTTCTACAAATACTCCTTCATTTGTAGATCTGACCTAAAAACCTTTCTCAAGTATCTGTCCCACACTAATCAAATTTTTTGGTATTGTCGGAACATACAAAGCATTGGTTAGCAAATCTGCTCCACTCTTACATTTCACTTTTCCAATTGAGTGTACACTATGTCTTGTATTGTCACCTGTTTGAACAGTATGAGTGGAACTACCTTTTTCCAATTCTGATATCAGTTCTATATTTCATGACAAGTGATTAGAACATCCAGAATCAATGTAAAATACCTTTAGGTCTTCGTTATCTGATGTGCTGATTGAGTTCATCATCAATGATGTATGACTTTCATTCTGAGTGTCATTTGCATAGTTGTTGTAGGTGGTGCTGTAGGATTGATTCTGTCCCCAACTTCTTGCTCCACCTCTACCATAGCCTCCTCTTTGATTCTGTCTTCCTCTTTGAAAGTTATTGTGATATCTTCCGCTTCTACCTCTGCTATTACTGTTCTGATTTTGATTTGATCCTTGGGAATTATGCCAGCAATCATGAGCCAAATGATTACTTAGTCCACAAATCCAGCAAGCCTTCTTGTTGTTATTCTGGCTACTTCTTCCTCTTCCAAAACCTCTTGCTCTTCCTCTGTCGGTGCCTTTACCTCTTGCATAATAAGCCTGAGAACTCGACTCTTCTTCATCTTTTGACTTACCTTTGTCTGCTTTCTTCTTGTTCTTCATGTACATTGCAGAACTTTGTCCTTTATCTGCATCTCCTTTCAGGTCTTGCTCATATGTGAGCATCAAACCAAGCAACTGATTTAAATCTGGTACAAAATGATTTAGAGATAGTTCAATCGAGAGTACGAAAGGTTTCCACCTTTCATCTCCTCTCAAACCTTTTAGCACTTGCGCTATCAATCTGTGATCTTTGACATCTTCATTTATGGATCCAAGACTATCTACTAGATCCTTCATCTTAGTAACATAGTCACTAATGCTTTGATTCGACTTCTTTTTGAACGTTGTGAATTCGGACCATAAGCTAGCCTTCCTAGCTTTCGTAGTATTTTGGAAATGATCTTCCAACGCTCTCCATATGTCCTCCGCTTTCTCCAGACCTCTAATGTGCGGTAGTAGATGGTCTGTAACGGTATTATAAATGTAAGCTCTTGCTGTTGCATCTTTCTTCTACCATAGCTTCAAGGCTTCTAATTCTTCTTTTTCCGGTTGACTATCATCTTCGAAAGTCGGCTTCTTTTCTTCTCCGGTCACATACATCATTAAGTCCTTACTCATAAGTAAGGCTTCCATGTGCATTACCCATGTGGGATAATTATCTCTGTCCAATTTATCAATTTGGACATGATCTGCCATGATCTTCTTGTTTCTCTTACTTCTGGTGAACTTTTGAGAATCTTTCTGCTCTTCAGAATCTTTCTCGTTCTGGTTCCACTTGTGTGGTTAACCGGCACTGAACCCTCTTCTAAGAACTCATGGCTCTGATACCAATTGTTAAGGATCTCACGACTCTGAGACCACTTATTGATGGCCGTCGCGGCAAAGGCTTGAACCTTGTTAAGCCTGCGGATTTCGCCACGCCACCGAAAAAATGCTAAGCTAGAGCGATATTAGAACACCTCTATAATCAGTAGTAGCTCAGCACACTTACTGTCACTCAACATATAAGACTGCATTTTGAATTTACTGAAAAATTCACTGGAACTTCACTGGACTGTCACCAGACTGACGCCGTAATTATACAGGAATCTTATCGGAATCAACTCCTATTTCGTTTGTAATTCCTTCAAGTGAATATACATGAAGTAAGGAAGTGATGCGTGAACTTCCTTTACTGAATGAACACTTTCTAAAGTTTAAGGAAAAACTTCTCTGGTTCAGAATGTCTCTTTTCGGTTAGACTTTGTACTATGTGTACATATCCATTTCACCGAAATCCTTGACGAACTGATAGTAGAGATGTCTAGCTATAAGATAAGCTATCTCTCATACAAAACCTTAATTTATTCTGTGAGATATACTTCATTGTTCTACCCGAAAACACGTTTTCTAAGAAAACTATAACTGACCGAAAATGCATTTACTGAGAGAGTACCGGGAGATATGTTTACTGAACGAACTGTAACTGTTAACGAACTTTCTACCGTAACACGAAAATACTCAGAGTTCTTCACATACGAACAGTGCGCGCAAACTTCCACATGAACATGTGTTTTCTATTAGAGAAGATGTGTACAAACTAGCTTCGCCTCTTCTTGCTCAAGCTATGGAAACTCTCCTACACTAAGTAGTTTCTTCTTACCATCTCTCTCAGATGAACACCTAACATTTCAGGTTTCTGTTATTCATCTGTACATACGCGATCTCTCGTGTCTTCTGAATACTTCTCTCTCTCTGTTTTTCTCCCTTTTTCTTGGCCTCTATATGCGCTCTATTTAAATTGCGCGCTCTTCTCACGCACGTTCTAGCTCGCACTTCCCTCTTTTAATTCTTATGCACGTTCTCCCTTTATATATACAGTTTGATTCGGTGTAACGAACTCTATCAGACTGATTCTACAAGATTTTGCGCTGTACATAACGGTCGTGAATTTGTCCCTTCATTAAGGCTTTGATTTTCTGAATATTTGATTCCGCTTCTCTTTATCTTTCTTTTTCTTTATGTCTGTCTGTATGTCAAATTCGTGAGTGATTCTTCAACAAGTAGCACTCAGATAACATAGAGTGCGCCTCAGAGCATCCAAATATGGCTTCTTGGGAACCTGCATAAACTAACTTTCAAGTCCAACAGTATAACTTAGATCAAGCCTTGTAATTCTGAGATATATAAGACTTCCCAAAATTTTCCTGCACATAGCAGCATTTTCCAATGCTTCACCTGATGTAGAATACAACTTCAAATTCTCATCTAATGGCATAGAAATTGGCTCATAATCAGCGATACCATACTTCTGTAGCATATTCAAGGCATATTGCCTTTGTGACATCCATATACCTATTTTTGTATGTATAAACTCAATGGCCAAGAAATAACGCATCACTTTAAGATCTTTCATGTCGAATTCCTACATAAGAAGTTGCTTTACCTCTTTGATGCTTCCTTCATTATCACCACCTACAATGAGGTCATCAACATAAATAGCCAAAATAGTGATGCCATCATCAGCCTTCCTTGCATACAGTGAGTGATCTGCATCACACATAGAAAACCCAATGTTGGTTAAGTAATCAACAATCCTTGCATGCCATGCACGAGGGGCTTGCTTCAGCCCATGCAAAGCCTTTTGCAACTTGCAAACATATTCTGGATGCTTTGAATCTTCATATCCTTGTGGCTCCTCCATATATACTTCTTCTTGTAACTCACCATGTACGACAACATTCTTCACATCCATCTCATGCAAAGTCCTTCCTTTTGTTGTAGCTAATGCAATAAGTCTTATGATAGTAGACATTTTAGCTATAGGGCTGAATGTTTCCTCATAATCAATGCCATATGTCTGTGCATATCCTTTAGCTACCAATCGTGCTTTATACCTTCTTATGCTACCATCAACATTATGCTTTACCTTGTAAACCCATTTGCAGCCTATGCATTTCTTTCCTTGTGACAAAGGAACCAGCTTCCATGTATCATTTCCATAAAGTGCAACCATCTCCTCATCCATAGCTTTTTCCCAATCCGCAATTCCAATCGCATCTTCAAAGCAAGGAGGTTCAACATCTTGTATTACCTTTGTCATGTAGGCACAATGATGAGCCATATAACTGTCATACGTCAATCGTTCCACTAAATTCTGCATCCTCCTAGATGTTCTTGGTCGTGGGTCACTTCTCCTTCTATCATCTGCATGTGCCCTTCTTACTCCTGGAGTCTTCACAGAGGGCCATCCAAGTTCCTCATCAAGACTCTTTTCGAAACCCCTTGTATCTCCATCAACGTCTTCAAAACCTGCACATGTTCTACTACCAGTAGAAAGCTTTTCTTTACCTTTCTTGGATGTATTTGATGAATTTGTTGGACTGAAATTTCCACGCAATCTTCCACTCCATGGATTTGAGTTGGAACTATTGCTTGGTGATGCATCCGGCCCACTCAAAACTTGATATTTTGCACTTGATTTTTCAGCATTTTCTTTGTCATTTGGTTCAAGATTGAGTCCTTCCTTGGCATCTGCATAGAAGCTTGAGATTTCATCGAATACCACATCTTTGCTCACCTTTACTTGTCGTGTGAGTGGGTTATAACATTTATATCACTTTTGCTCAAGGGAGTATCCAATGAAGACACACTTTTTTGCTTTTGGATCAAGCTTCTTTCTCAATTCATCTAAGACCTGTACCAGATGAATTGAGGACGAATGTACTTATATATATATATATATAGAGAGAGAGAGAGAGAGAGAGAGAGAGATATGTGTATGTTGGTGGGATAAACTAGTTGGCATGAAGAAAACTAATGAGCTGTTGTATCATATCTGTCAATCTAACGCCCTATAAACATGCTACGTTGAGATAAGAACACGTAATATACAATCATATTTTTGAGGCGACTTTTTTAAACCATATGATTTTTTTATATGTTCCGATTATATGGAAATCGGGATTGGTTTTCAATTGATTTTGATGCTTTCTATGCAATTATATCAACGATGGACCTCAAATCGATGATGTGGCCGCTAGTCAACAAAGCGTCAAAAAACTTAAACTTCTCATGTAGAGTGAAGTGAAGGAAGAAGACGTAATTGGCTTTCGTGCTTCGTAGTTTCAATCGCTTTGAATTTAAATTGTGAAAGCCATAAAATTTCATTATTTGTCGTAGATAGTTTTATATGCCCTTTTGGTAGGTACCAAGAATAAGTATTTTCCCGATACTATTTAACCTTTGCATGGCCGCCTTGGTATGTATATATGAGATAACCATCTACAGTTATACAATATGCAGCTCAATGCTTCATGATGTTCACATAGCCACAAGCTCCAACTTGGAAATGCATATAGATATACTTATTATTTCCGTTGAAATGATGGAGAAAGATAAGGAGAAATATGTGCTTATAAAGTAATCATAATGTATGTGATGACTTGATCAGATTTAACAAATACAGTCTCTTTTCTATACATGATAAAACAAAGGACCAAATATGTTCCCGGTTTTTGAAGGAACAATTCTGGATAGACCATTTTTATTATTACATGGATCCAAAATTCTTTGTTAAGAACACTATTATCTATCAATGAGTCCAGTCATAACACATTCATTTGTGTTTCCCTTTTGTATATAAATCGATTTAGAATGAGATAGAGACATTAATAAACCATTCTTATCGTAGTTACAATGTTATCTATTTGAATATTTTTGTTAATTCAAACTCTCCAATTCTGCTCATTGCATACACACAAAAAAAAAAAGACGCTTGCAAGAAGACTACTTTTTATAATAAGGCATCATAATCTAGAAATTAAAAGATAATCGTTGCAAGAAGACTACTTTTTTGTAACAAGGATAAGGATAATCGTTTCATGGTATTATAAAAAAGTAGAACATAAAAACTATCCATACAGCTCACATGAGGTTACGCAAGTTATATAGTCTTTGTATGGAGTTGCATAGTCTCTCTCTCTCTATGCAACTCCATACAAAGACTATATAAATTGCGTAACCATAATTTGGTAAAATGAATTCATTCTCCCCTTTAATCCTTAGTATGATAGGACATACAACAAGTTTTTGATACATTCTCCCCTTTAATCCTTTAATCCTCCCCTTTAATCCTTTAATCAGGTGAAAGAAAAAATCGTATAAGTTTTTGATAGTGAGGAGTCATTGTATAGCTAAAGAATCCTTGACTTACACAAATATGAAGTAAATGACAAGAAATGACTTGAGGACATATTTTAGAAGGTCTTTTCTAAGTATAAGCTATCAAATGGAACTTGAGGACATATTTTAGGTCGTTTTCTAAGAATAAACTACCAAATGGAGAATGTACCTTGAAAAATTTGGGACCCCCATGGATCCTTTGCTCTTCCTTCACACATCCATCATGCTTCTTAGCTTGTTTGTCCACCACCTTGAACATCTTCTCTCTCTCTCTCTTAGCCATCAATAATGCTCTATGAGTCTCCATCTACAACACTCCTCCCTGCAGCCTCCTAGCTTTTGTAATCCATGACAAACAATGATTAAAAATACCGAATTGGGCATTGAAGATTATTGGAACTAGCACATTCTTGCAAAACAAGATTTTAGAGACATCGTCCAAGCACGCTTGGCCTTGTGGTTAAGTTGACTACCTCCATGGTGAGGGCAAGTGTTCAATCCCCATGAACCACACTACTATGGACATCTCCGTACTGGTTGGGTAGGATGGATATCTAGGCCTTAGGACCTCTTTATTTTCATCTTACGGCACCATGCCTTGCAGCCTCAATGCTAGGTGAACTTCGTTTTTGGATTTTGGGCATGTCTAAACTAGTTTTGGACCTTAGATCCATCCCTTCCCAAGATCTACTCATGTGGGCCTTTGAGCCGTGTGGTCTTAGCCATGTCCCACATCTTACCCCTACATTGTGGGATATTGGGGAAAAGTGTTTGGGGCTGGATAGGGATGGCGGCTATAAAAATATCTTCTACTCCTTATAGTTGCACAAGATAGAAACATGCGAGGTGGAGGGATACCCCCACACTCCATTATCTTCATTTATTAGGTATTTTTATCCAGCTCAACGTTGGTAAGAGTCATTACCCTTCTCAACGTCTCATCAAAAGTCTTTCATAGGGGTTAGAAAGGTGCACTTTCCACCTAACGTTTGTACTGCAATGTCACTAAATGTCACATGTCCTACTCATTGAAAAATTGTGTATATCTTTTTGTACGATCTACAACGTACTCGGACTCACAATTTACATTCCAAATGTCACATATAAATAAGAGGAAAACGATATTCTTTTATTTTAAGAGAGTCAGAATAGTTTGACATACTTATATTTACAACCTAAAAGAACCATGTAGGCATAGAGTACAAGTCCTTCTCTTTACCATCATTGTTGCAGGGCCCGGGAGAAAAAACTATCCCGATTCATTTAAAAAGGGGAAAGTCATGGGACACTTGGCTCGTTATTTGTTTCTAGATAAAGAAACACATAAATATAACTGCTATAATGAATGTATTTATATATGTACAAACACACATAAATACATACAATATATATATATATATATATATATATATATATATATATATATATATATATATATATATATATATATATATATACACACACACACACGTATACATCTATGCTATCTGTCAATCTATGCTAGGTTGACATGAGAACACGTAATATACAATCATAATTTTGAGGCCACTTTTTTAAACCATGCGATTTTTTTATATGTTTCGAATATCTGGAGATTGGAATTGATTTTCAAGTGATTTCGATGCTTTCTATGAAATTATATATACGATAGACCTCAAATCGATGATGTGGCCTCTAGTCAACAAAGCGTCAAAAAACTTAAACTTCTCATGTAGAGTGACGTGAAGGAAGAAGACGTAATTGGCTTTCGGGCTTCTTAGTTTCAATCGCTTAGAATTTAAATTGTAAAAGCCCTTTTGGTAGGTACCAAGAATAAGTATTTTCCCGATATTATTTAACATTTGCATGGCCGCCGTTGTATGTATATATAAGATAACCATCTTCAGTTATACAATCTACAGTTATACAATATACAGTTATTCACATAGCCACAAGCACCAACTTGGAAATGCATATAAATACACTTATTATTTCACAACATATAAATACACTTATTATTTCACAACATATTATTTCCAATCTTAACACATTCATTTGTGTTTCCCTTTTGTATGTAAATCGATTAAGGTTTAGATAGAGACATCAAAATACCATTGTGGCCATCAATGACTAAACCTTGTGAGATTCGGGGGTCCCAAGGTCATTAATCCCGTTCATTTGTAACTTGTTCTTTTCTTGTCATTAAAGTCTGGGAGAATAGACCAAGGCCAAACTTCCATTTGAGTAAACCTTGAATCTTCATCGTAAATGCAATTTGTATCTCAAAATAATTTGTATCTTCCTTCCCCTAGACTCAAACTTCACGAAAGTTGCAATTGTTGTAGACGGTCAAGGCCACATAGTTTTGAGACAAATACGATTATGGTAAATCAGTACATAATAATTATTATTTTTGCTTTTATGCCGGAATTAAGAATTAATTGATGCAGAGACAATAATTCATATATAAAATAGTTTTTCTTTGTATACATAAGGAAGTGCACAAGTTTACTCAAGCGGTCAAATGTATGCTACTCATATTGTCACCATAAATCTATGGAGTAACATAGAAAAGCTACATATCATCAAATATCTTCTTCAACCACATCAGGTCACATGTACTTAACATCACAAGTGCTTGATAATCTACTTCTGTAGATGAAAATGGCACCATTGGTTGTTTCTCTAAGATCCAAAATAAAAATTGGATTTCTGTAGTCAATATGTAGCCACTCATGCCTCGACAATCATCCTCGTTTCCTATTCAATGTACACCAAAGAAAAGCTATAATATGAAGGTAGGTATCATAGCAATAAAATTGAAATTTGTTCAACGTGGGTCTCAAGTAGTGTAGCACACACTTAACTATATTTCAAATGTACATTTTTTGGCTTGCACACAAACTGCTAAAGAACACCAACTCCATAAGCAACATCTAATTGTGTAACTATTGTATAAATAATGATCCAATCAATTATCTATACATGTCTACATCTTCAAAGTGAACAACATCATGCACTCTAAATCTCACTTTAGCTGCCATGGGAGTTATGACTTCTTTACACTCTCACATGTGAAACTTCTGAAGTAAATCACATATGTACTTCTTTTGACTCGGCCATATACCATGCTTATCATATATAAGGTCAACACCAGATACATGAAGTAAAATACAAAGATACAAAATATGAAAATCTATGCCAACCTTTTTCTTAATCTTATCATCATTGGCATAAATGAAAATATATACACAATTATTTCCCACAAACTTTACAGAAAAAGAATGATCTATAAAAACTTGGTTTGTATACTTGAACTTCCAAATATCTTAGCATATGACTATTGTAGGCTATAGGTGCATGTTTAATATTGTATAATACTTTATTCAAAATGCAAACATAATTTGGATACACTGCATCTTTTAGTTGCTCCATGCAAACTTGCTCTTGCAATTAATCATTCAAATATTCATTTTTAACATGAGTTTGAAAAATATCCCAACATTACCTATTACAACACTTCAAAAATTCAAATTGTAGACATCTTTGTAGCTAGACTGAACCTCTCCTCATAACCAATTCCATACATTTGTTAAAAATCATTTCCAACTAATCTTTCCGTATACATCAAAATAGAATCATCACTATTTCTTTCAATATGAAACACCCACTTATCTCCAATTAGCTTCATCTTATCATCACTATTTCTTTCAATATGAAACACCCACTTATCTCCAATTAGCTTCATCTTATCATCTTCCAGGTATTGTTTTCATGTATTTGCATGTTCAAAACATGTACTATTTCTTGTTCTTCAAGAAGTTTTGACATAATAAATGAATGTGAGATAGAATAGCTTCAATATACATTTATGTTGGCTTCCTTTCTCTTGTACGTCTCTTAAGTTCATGTTCATGTCTTGTCAAACCAAATCTAGGACTTTTATTGATTTCTTCTTTATCACTTAAATCAACAAGTTTTTCTTTATCCTTATTCTCCTCTTTCTTGATGTATGTGAGACTTTATTTTCATCTACACCATTTTCATCTTGTGAACTTGCAATTGTTGAATCATGCAAACTATCTTCAATTTCTTCTTGTATTTGTTCTTAAACCTAGAAAATAGGATATATATACAAAGCATAACTAATCAAAGCGCACATTGCAACTAACAATCTTTTTCTTGCTTAGTTCCTTCTTGGCCTTTGCTCTATCCTGAATCTCTTTGATTCTTCTATCTCATCCTCCTTTGTCTCATCACACCACCTAAATCCCCTTGGCTACTGTCAACACACATGCTACACAAGAGTCATATCTATTTGGAGATAACTCTGAAGGCTCCATTGTTTTTTCACACTCTCTAGATTAGGGTCTTTCTCCCATAGTCTATTTTGCAGACATTTTTCGTGTCTACATAGTAACATCCATCATTTTTAGACTTACACTTGCTAGAAAGATAATTATATATCCTTTTTGCAAAGTTTCATTTTCATTCTCTGTGTGAATCACTAGATGGGAAAATCTTTATGGATGTGTGGTGGTTCACTATGTTTAATAGGTTTTCTATATTGTAGACATTGTTTCTATAGCTATAAATGTCCAACTCTTGCATGCTAGAGCGCATTGGAAAGTTGTTAAAGTCTAGCTTTGACATAAAAGTTATTGTCTTTGTTGCACATAGAAATCACAAGATGTGGACAATTCTCTATCTGTTTATCAAGTATGTTCATTGTATGTGATAAGTAGTTCCAAAGATTGTTTGGTATAGTTACCAATGTCCAAATGATGCATGCTCTAGCGTTTTAAAAACTACGTCTAAAGACTAGAACTAATGTTTCTTTTTCATTGGATATGCGAACCAAGAGATATAGGGAAATCTTTATCTCTCTATCAAGCATGTACACTATGTGTCATAGGTAGTCCATTTTGTAGAGAATGTATGGTATAGCTAATAGCATCTCAATTGAGAATGCTATATCTCACTAGAAAGATTAAAAATTCTACTAAAAATCTACAAATTTTCAAATTCATCAGAGATCTTACTTGAGAGCAGTTCTCATTCAATGTTCAATATGTAAGGAAAAAAAAACGTAAGATGATCCATGCAATTTTTTTGCATATAGGAATTGTAAAAATATTCCATACGTCATATTAGAGCACCCAAATCATCTTTTTAACAACTAAAAGGGGATCCTAAAGAAAGGAGAAGAGAAAAATTAAATATTGAGTAAGAAGCAAGGAGTCTACATTGTGGAAGCAAGGGGGACAAATCTATGATCACAACTTCAAGGCTAGAAAGGATAAGGCTAAGGAGCTTAGAGAGGTAATTTTGCATCGAAAAAGCCTCCTTTTCATTCAAGGTAAGATAGAAAAAATAAAACTACGCTTGATAATAAAAATCAAATTGAGAATTTAGATAAAGGAAACTACTAACCTTGGAGCCCAATTTAAAAGTGGATCATACATTGGATCCTCAAATATGAAAATTGTAAGAGGACTTCCACCTTACATACAATGATGTGGTGGACTTCCACCTTTCCTCCTCTCTTAGCCCATTTAAGGCATGAGAAGCTAATGGTGCAGCCAATTGACCCTAAAGAGTTTGAAATCTCTTCAACTTTGAGAATGTGGTCATTAATGGATTGGTTAAGACTGCTCCTAAGGTTCTTGAGCTCATTTGGAATTTGAATCTTCCTTGATTTGATGCTCATGGAGTTTAGTCTTTCAAGACACTTGCATATCTCCTCACATGTGTTGAAATTTTGTATATGACCTATCGTTGTATTCCCTATATGTTGAGAAAATGTGAAGATTACTCTTCTATTCCTCTCTTCCCACTCTTTGGATTCAATTCTAGAAGCATTAATAGGGTTTCTTCATCAACAAGTGGCCTTAGATCACTACCATTAACCAAACACCACAAACCTTTCCCCATTAAGTAATTACCTTACGATTCCTTCCATGCCTCATTAGTGGAAAATACTTTGCTTCTATAGTGGAAAGAGTTGTACATTCTTGAAGATTAGATCTACAAGAGATAGCACCTCTTGTGAAGTGAAAATGTAACCTAAAGTAGACGTGGTATTGTAAACACAACCAGCATAGTCAAATTTTATGTATCCAATAATGGGTGAATCACCTCTACCCAAGCATAGACACATATCCTTAGTTTCACTCAAATATATCAATATCATTTCGATTGCATACCAATTCTTCTCGATAGGATTCGGCATACATCTACTTGCAACTCCAACTATAAATGACATGTATGGTCTAGTAGCTACCATAGCATACATGAGATTACCAATAGAAAAGGACTTTTAATCATGAAGTTATGATCTCTACAAGAAGGAACAAAAACCTACACAGAGTAGAGTGAGCTTTTAAATCGGATGGTAGCTAAGCAATCATACCTTGCATAGTAGGAAAGAATTAATGTATGAAACTTTCTAAATTTAAAAGGCTTTAAGCTTCATCATAAGCAAGGAGAATTTTAAAAATCTCACTTCTTAATAAGTGGTTATTATTTCTACAACTAGGACCACAAAACGTATGTAGAGCTAGGCGAGAATTTAGACTTGATGGTATTTAAGCACTCATAAATTATACGGAAAGAAATCAAATGACTTGAAAAAAGAAAAATCTTGAATTTGAAATAAAATCTTTTTGGAAACCGAATTCAGATAATGAAGTTATAGTGCCTAGAAGATGAGCTTTCCTTCCTTCTTTTAGCACAAGTTCCTCATGAACATTTTGTTCCTATTGTATCTCTCTTGCACGACTCTTAAATGTCCCAACTAAGAAGCCCAAGGGTCGCTTTATACATGTTTTAGGACACTCTCTCTTAGTGATGTCATATTCATTCCATTCACCCTAATTGAAGAAAAGCTTTGAGTAACGCATTCTCTTTAGTCGACATTCGTCATCTTGAAAATAGAACGCATTTTTTGAAGATGAGTTTGAGACAGATTAGGTATTATGCATCATTATTCATTTCAATTTGTGTCCCCAAGGATGCAATAAGAATATACCAAACAAATGCCATTAGAAATTGCACACAAACATGTTGGAAGTTTCACATGATGACATGTAGAATTGAGCTTATGGTGAAAGCTTCATACTAGGATGTACAATATAAGCATGAATATGGATCTCTTTATTGGTACCAAAAGTACTTTGGTTGTAACTTTTGCTTCAAAACTATGTTCTTGAACACTCATATGTACTTAAAGCTGATTATGGTAATTCATGAAGCAAAAAGAATAATTACATTTTGAAGTCTGGTTACTATATCTAATGATACAAACGCTGTTCTAGAAAATGTGCATTTCCTATCCTTTCACTCAACCATCCAAAAATGATTTACCATGATAGAATAACAACCAAGTACTTGAGGTAGATTTTCGTTTTTAAGGATCCAATGTATGATCCACTTTTCAATTGGGCTGAACTATAAAAGGGCCTTTCAGTAGTGTTAATTGGCATCTTGCCATTTCTCTTAGTTAAGACTAGTGGTAGTTTTTGAAAACCTTTTGTGTGTCTACCAACAATATGTTTCTAGATGTATTGAACTCGAGACCTCCTTCTTTAGACTGAAATTCCTTAAACACTACTATCTGTATTTTCTTGATACATTCTCAAAAAAATTATCTTGATAACTATTCAAGTTTCAAGACTTATTTAAGAAATCTCACATTCTACACATTTTTGATATTTTTGAATGGAACACTTCATGTCAATGTACATAGTATATATTATTCTCCAATAGTGAGCATTGAATACTTGATAAAAAAAACACAATGAGTATATTACTCATCCCATAACACAAAAGGATAAAGAAACATTGATGCCAAATAAATATTAATGAGAATTCTCCCTAATTAATGAGTAAATGCTTTTACAAAGGATCTAAAATGATATAATAGATTAGTATAACCATTAAATATAGACTATCACTTCATCCATTGGCCTAGCTATCATCACAATGCTTATGTTCCACAATGCTTATGTTCCACTAGAGAGGACCTCTAGGTTACCTACCCTCTTTTGTGAGGTGGAGAAATAGTGGTCAGACTTTTCTCCCAAAGGTCGGTCTTTCTCTTTGGGAGCTACCATAGAGGTTAGATACACCTTAATTGTTTTTAGATGTCTCTCTATAGATTATAATTTGTAATGAAGGGAGAAATCCCAAGAGCTAGGGTCAGTAAAAATGATGACATCTTTAATTTTTGATGCTAAGCGTCGAATCTCACATAATGCAAATGTGAAGCATTGGTTTTATATTGCAAAAAGTCGATTATAGGAATCAATTCATGCATACAATGATGCATTCCGCATTGAGTGTATGCTCAATATTGGTGTCAAACATCAAGTTGATGATTTTCATCTCTTCTTTTTGTTTTGTTTTTGGCTCCTTTGGTGGGATTTCTAGAAAAGTGTAATGGCTTGTTACAAATGTAACATCCTTGATAATTTCAATCCATTAATAAACTTCCTTTGGATCCCCCTTGAATTTTCCATTCCTCATTCCTTGTACATTTTCTTGGGTTTTGCTCTTTCAAAACCGTATGATTCCTCTACTTCAGCCTCCTTGTACTCATCTTTCTCTACCTCCAACCTACATAGAACACTTCGTTATGGAATTCCTTGGCACTTCGACCTCTACTACTCATTTTTTTTATCACCAAAAGGCCAAAAATTTATCACACTCAAGTGAAAGATCCTTGAAATCAATGGAAATGATGAACATTTTTCAGTTTTCATCATCCTTCAAGACATTGAGAGTTTGGGCTACAAGATCATTACCTTTTATATGAAACTTAGTATCCCTTTGCACCGTTTTTCATACAAAAATAAGGCTTTTAGTGATAATAGGGACATGAAGTACCTCAAGACGTGATATCTCCAACATGTTTGATCACGTGATCTAAATTATTACCCATTTAGACATACTTTTTGCTTCACCACCTACAAGATTAGAAAAACGTTCTCCTCTGCATGACATATGTTGTTGCAATTATTTACCATTTGTCATCTATAATCTGTTTATCTTCATAATCATGCCTCATTGCAAGTAAATTATCCTTCTCCTCATTACTTTGTGAATAAGAATAGTTCGCATGACCTCTATAATGGGTAGATCCATTTTTTGATTCTCTATTGTAGCATTCATTTCCATAATGTCTTGGATTGCAACAAACATAGCACCCATTGCGTTTATTCCTATTTGAGTTTTATTGTTGTACTATTCTATTCCTCTACCATTTCCTTTTTTATTTGAGTGTTTCTTGTTTTTTCCTTGTTCGCCTTGTTGAAGGTTGCTCCTTCCTCTTCCTCTATTTGGAGTTCTTCCGAATCTACCTTCGCCTCTACTTGTGTAAAGAAGTTGATTATGACCATCCTTGGCTTTGCTTCCACCAAGATTGAGATCCTATATCAGCATTGATAATATTCTTTGATCCAACTCAGCAATATTATCCCTTACATACAATGATGTGGTGGACTTCCACCTTTCCTCCTCTCTTAGCCCATTTAAGGCATGGGAAGCTAATAGTGCAGCCAATTGACCCTGAAGAGCTTGAAAGCTCTTCAATTTTGAGAACGTGGTCATTAATGGATTGGTTAAGACTCCTCCTAAGGTTCTTGAGCTCATTTGGCATTTGAATCTTCCTTGATTTGGGGCTCATGGAGTTTAGTCTTTCAAGACACTTGCATATCTCCTCACATGTGTTGAAATTTTGTATATGACCTATCGTTGTATTCCCTATATGTTGAGAAAATGTGAAGATTACTCTTCTATTCCTCTCTTCCCACTCTTTGGATTGTCTTCTAGAAGCATTGGTAGAGTTTCTTCATCAACAAGTGGCCTTAGGTCACTACCATTAACCAAACCCCACAAACCTTTCCCTATTAATTAATTGTTAATCCTAAATCTCCAAGGTTAGTAGTTTCCTTTATCTAAATTCAAAATTTGATTTTTATTATCAATCATTGCCTTATTTTTTTCTATCTTACCTTGAATGAAAAGGAGGTTTTCTCAATGCAGAACTACCTCCCTAAGCTCCTTAGCCTTATCCTTTCTAGCCTTGAAGTTGTGATCATAGATTTGTCCCCCTTGCTTCCACTATGTAGACTCCTTGCTCCTAACTCAATATTTAATTTTGCTTATTTAATTTTGCTCTTCTATTTTTTTTAGGAACCCCTTTTAGTTGTTAACTACATGATTTGGGTGCTCTAATATGACGTATGGAATATTTTTACACTTCACATATGCAAAAAAATTGCATCGATCCTCTTACGATTTTTTTTCTTACATAGTCAACATTGAATGAAAACGTCTCTCAAGTAAGATCTCTGATGAGTTTGAAGATTTGTAAATTTTTAGTAGAATTTTTTATCTTTCTAGTGAGATATAGCATTCTCAATTGAGATTCTATTAGCTATAATATAGATTCTCTACAAAGTGGACTACCTACGACACATAGTGAACATGCTTGATAGAGAGATAGAGAATTCCCTATATCTCTTGATTCGTATATCCAATGAAAGAGAAACATAAGTTCTAGTCTTTAGACATCTGTAGTTTTTAAAAATCTATAGCATGCATCATTTGGACATTGGTAACTATACCAAACAATCTTTGGAAGAACACTACTTATCACATACACTCAACATACTTGATAGACAGATAGAGAATTGTCCACATCTTGTGATTTCTGTATGCAACGAAGACAATAACTTTTACGTCAAAGTTAGACTTTAACAACCTTCCATGCGCTCTAGCATGCAAAAGTTGGACATTTATAGCTATAAAAACAATCTCTGCAATATAGACAACCTATTAAGCATAGTGAACCACCACACATCCATAAAACGTTTCCTATCTCGTGATTCACATGGAGAATGAAAATGAAACTTTGCAAAAAGGATATATCATTATCTTTCTAGTAAGTGTAAGTCTAAAAATGATGGATGTTACTATGTACAGAGGAAAAATGTCTGCAAAATAGACTTTGAGAGAAAGACCCTAATTTAGAGAGAGTGTGAAGAAAAAATGGAGCCTTGAGAGTAATCTCCAAATAGATATGACTCTTGTGTAGCATGTGTATTGACAGTAGCCAAGGGGGTTTAGGTGGTGTGATGAGACAAAGGAGGATGAGACAGAAGAACCAAAGAGAGTCAGGATATAGCAAAGTCCAAGAAGGAACTATGCAAGAAAAAGATTGTTAGTTGCAATGTGCGCTTTGATTAGTTATGCTTTGTATATATATCTTGTTTTCTAGGTTGAAGAACAAATACAAGAAGAAATTGAAGATAGTTTGCATGATTCAACAACTGCAAGTTCACAAGATGAAAATGGTGTAGATGAAAATAAAGTCTCACATACATCAAAAAAGAGAAGAATAAGGATAAAGAAAAACTTGTTGATTTAAGTGATAAAGAAGAAATCAATAAAAGTCCTAGATTTGTTTTGACAAGACATGAACATGAACTTAAGAGACGTACAAGAGAAACGAAGCCAACATAGATGTATATTGAAGCTTATTCTATCTCACATTCATTTATTATGTCAAAAATTGTTGAAGAACAAGAAATAATACATGTTTTGAACATCCAAATACATGAAAACAATACATGGAAGCTTGTACCATGAGATGATGAGATGAAGCTCATTGGAGATAAGTGGGTGTTTCATATTGAAAGAAATAGTGATAGTTTGATGTATAAGGAAAGATTAGTTGCAAATGATTTTTAGCAAATGTATGGAATTGCTTATGAGGAGACGTTCAATCTAGCTACAAAGATGTCTACAATTTGAATTGTTTAAGTGTTGTAGTACGTAATTTTGGGATATTTTTCAAACTCATTTTAAAAATGAATATTTGAATGATCAATTACAAGAGCAATTTTGCATATTGGAGCAACCAAAAGGTGTTATAGATGCAGTGTATCCAAATTATGTTTGAATACAGTTTGCATTTTAAATAAAGTATTATACAGTTTTAAACATGCACCTATAGCCTAAAATAATCATATGCTAAGATATTTGGAAGTTCAAGGATACAAACCAAGTTTTTATAGATAATTCTTTTTCTGTAAAGTTTATGGGAAATAAATGTGTATATATTTTCATTTATGCCAATTATGATAAGATTAAGAAAAAGCTTGGCATAGATTTTCATATTTTTTATCTTTTTATTTTACATCATGTATATGGTGTTGACCTTATATATGATAAGCATGGTTTATGGCCGAGGCAAAAGAAGTACATATGTGATTTACTTGACAAGTTTTGCATGTGAGAGTGTAAAGAAGTCATAACTCACATGGCAGCTAAAGTGAGATTTAGAGTGCGTGATGTTGTTCAATTTAAAGATGTAGACATGTATAGATAATTGATTGGATCATTATTTATACAATAGTTACACAGTTAGATGTTGCTGATCGAGTTGGAGTTCTTTAGCAGTTTGTGTGCAAGCCAATAAATGTACATTTGAAATGTAGCTAAGTGCGTGCTACACTACTTGAGACCCACCTTGAACAAAGTTCAATTTTATTGCTATGATACTAACCTTCATATTATAACTTTGTTTGGTGGACATTGAGTAGCAAACAAAGATGATTGTCGAGGCATGCGTGGCTTCATATTGACTATAGAAAACCAATTTTTATCTTGGACCTTAGAGAAACAACCAATGATGCCATTTTCATCTACAGAAGTAGATTATCAAGCACTTGTGATGTTAAGTATATGTGAAGTGATGTGGTTGAAGAGGATATTTGATGATATGTAGCTTTCCTATGTTACTCCATAGATTTATGGTGGCAATATGAGTAGCATACATTTGACCGCTTGAGTAAACTTGTGCACTTGCTTATGCATACAAAAGAAAACAATGTATATATGAATTATTATATTTGCATCAATTAAATTTTCAATTGCGGCATAAAAGCAAAAATAATAATTATTATGTGCTGATTTACCATAATCGTATTTGTCTGAGAGCTATGTGGCCTTGACTGTCTACAACAATTGCAACTTTCATGAAGTTCGAGTGTAGGGGAAGGAAGATACAAAGCATTTTGAGATACAAATTGCATTTACGATGAAGATTCAAGGTTTACTCAAAAGGAAGTTTGGGATTGGCCTATTCTCCCAGACTTTAATTAAAAGAAAATAATAAGTTACAAGTGAATGGGACTAATGCCCTTGGGACCCCCGAATATCACAAGGTTTACTCATTGATGGGCACAATGGTTTATTAATGTCTCTATCTCAACCTTAATCGATTTACATACAAAAGGGAAACACAAATGAATGTGTTATGATTGGACTCATTGATAGATAATAGTTTAAAGTTTACTCATTCAGGTGTATTTATATGTTGTGAAATAATAAGTATATTCATATGTATTTCGAAGTTGGTGCTTGTGGCTATGTGAACATCATGGAGCGTTGGGCTGCATATTGTATAACTGTATACATGCAAAGGCGGCCATGCCAAGCTTAAATAATATCGGGAATATACTTATTCTTTATACCTACCGAAAGGGCAAAATTATAAAACTTTGTACGACAAATAATGAAATCTATGGCTTTTACGATTTGAATTCAAAGCGATTGAAACTACGAAACCCGAAAGCCAATTACGTCTTCTTCCTTCACGTCACTCTACATGAGAAGTTTAAGTTTTTTGACGCTTTGTTGATTAGCGGCCACATCATCGATTTGAGGTCCACCGTATATATAATTGCATAGAAAGCATCGAAATCACTTGAAAATCAATTCCGATTTCCAGATTATCGGAACATATAAAAAAATCGCATGATTTAAAAAAGTCGCCTCAAAATTATGATTGTATATTACGTGTTCTCATCTCAACCTAGCATAGATGTATACGTGTGTGTGTATATATATATATATATATATATATATATATATATATATATATATATATATATATATATATATATATATATATAGTGTATGTGTTTATGTGTGTTTGTACATATATAAATACAGTCATTGTAGCAGTTATAAGTATGTCAAACTATTTTGACTCTCTTAAAATAAAACAGTATCGTTTTCCTCTTATTTATATGTGACATTTGGAATGTAATTTGTGAGTCCGAGTACTTTGTAGATCGTACAAAAAGATATACACAATTTTTCAATGAGTAGGACATGTGACATTTAGTGACATTGCAGTACAAATGTTAGGTGGAAAGTGCACCTTTCTAACCCCTATGAAAGACTTTTGATGAGACGTTGAAAAGGGTAATGAATCTTATAAACGCTCAGCTGGATAAAAATACCTAATAAATGAAGATAATGGAGTGTGGGGGTATCCCATCACCTTGCATGTTTCTATCTAACCATTTCAAGCATTGGTTGTTTTGCCATGTGGCTTCAAATCTTGTGCAACTATAAGGAGTAGAAGAGATTTTTATAGCCACCATCCCCTATCCAGCCACAAACACTTTTCCCCAATATCCCACAATGTAGGGGTAAGATGCGGAACATGCCTAGGGCCACACGGCTCAAAGGCCCACATGGGAAGGGATGGATCTAAGGTCCAAAACTAGTTTAGACATGCCCAAAATCCAAAAACGAAGTTCACCTAGCATTGAGGCTGCAAGGCATGGTGCCGTAAGATTAAAATAAAGAGGTCCTAAGGCCTAGATATCCATGCTACCCAACCAGTACGGAGATGTCCATAGTAGTGTGGTTCATCGGGATTGAACACTTGCCCTCACCATGGAGGTAGTCAACTTAACCACAAGGCCAAGCGTGCTTGGACGATGTCTATAAAATCTTGTTTTGCAAGAATGTGCTAATTCCAATAATCTTCAATGCCCAATTTGGTATTTTTAATCATTGTTTGTCATGGATTACAAAAGCTAGGAGGGTGCGGGGAGGAGTGTTGTAGATGGAGACTCATAGAGCATTATTGATGGCTAAAAGCTTATCTCAGATGTATATTTCTAGGTGGAAGATTAGTTTCTTAATTCTAGCATGTAAGCAGTATCGTGCTTGTGAGTTAATGTCAAACAATGGACAACACTCTAGGTAAACTATGGTGTAATCAACCACTTCATCTCATTTTAGTGTACGTTTTTCGTATTTTAGATTATGTTTGAGATCCTAAGCTTCCTCTTTTTAACATAGAGGTAAATAATGAAGTTTTGCATTCGCGATATACTATGGTGGAATCTCTTTGTAGAGCCCTCCACGAGGATACCCTCCCAGTAGAAAACTGAGCTCTTGATGCAAAATATGTAGAAAACACAAAGTACACTAACAGCACGAGCACAAATTTCACGGGTGCTACAGATGCGGTTGAACTTTTAGTATGTGGCTAACTATACCACTATTAAAGAACATATGCAAAAGTGTCCCGCAACCATTCGCGCTTTCACATGGGCACCAATGATAACAAATAACTTTGATTATACAACTCTCTAACTACTTCACTACGCATTCACACATTGTGCTTAATTTCTTTGTATTTATTTGAATAATCATCAAATGTCAGTCCAATAAATACGCTTTGTCGTTATAAATTGTGTATGTGAACATTGGCAAGTGAAATTCTTCTATAATTGTTTACGCTTACTCTAAAAACAGCAAATCAAACTTTGTGTGTTAATCACTGAATGTTTGTGATGTTTGTGATGTTTGTGATGTCCTATCATACTAAGGATTAAAGGGGAGAATGTATTCATTTTACCAAATTATGGTTACGCAATTTATATAGTCTTTGTATGTATAGAGAGAGACTATGAAACTCCATTCATACGCAATTTATATAGTCTGTCTCAGAGAGAGAGAGAGAGAGTATACAAAGACTATATAAATTGCGTAACCATAATTTCGATAGTTTTTATGTTCTACTTTTTTATAATACCATGAAACGATTATCCTTATTCTTATTACAACTAGATGTCTTTTAATTCCTAGATTATGATGCCTTATTATAGAAAGTAGTCTTCTTGCAAGAGTCTTTTTTTTTGTGTGTATGCAATGAACAGAATTGGAGAGTTTGAATTAACAAAACTATTCAAATAGATAACATTGTAACTACAATAAGAATGGTTTATTAATGTCTCTATCTCATTCGAAATCGATTTATATACAAAAGGGAAACACAAATGAATGTGGTATGATTGGACTCAATGATAGATATTAGTGTATTTATCAAAGGATTTTGGATCCATGTAATAATAAGAATGGTCTATCCAGAATTGTTCCTTCAAAAACGGGAAACATCATCGATTTCAGGTCCATCGTCATCGATTTGAGGTCCATCGTTCATATAATTTTTTAATATAAGGAAGTTTGGCATTAGCCTACTCTCTCGGACTTGAATTAAATAAAGAAAGAAAAGTACAAGAGAAGGGGACTAGTGCCCACAGGACCCCCCGAATCCCACAAAGCAGGGGAAGCCTTTACAGAGCCTAGATGGCATTACGAAGAAGGTTAATCACCCTCTCATCACCCTCATGCGGGGCCCACTTGGGTTTAAGCTTCTTATTGATCAAAAGGAGAACTTGATGATGCTTGAAGGGGGGGGGAATTTCTTACAGTTAACAATCCTTTTGCCAAGGAGGAATAATGATTTCTCAATTGACCACTCCTTGGGGGAGTCACCAAAGTTGAGGGCACATCTTTCCCGCCATATTTTCCATAGGACCTCCCCTCTGATGGCATTCCAGAGGGTCGCGGAGCAGCCGATCGCTTTTGCCAGTAGGGCTTGCTGCCAACTGAGATGTTTCTGAAGTCTAATTTTCTTTCCAACCATCGGCCAGAGTCTGTTGGAGTTGGGGCAGGTAAAGAAGATGTGTGGGACATCTTGGATAGACCGGTAATAGCGTTTGCACCAGGGAGAAATCCCACAAAGTTTGCTAGCCTTAAGGTTGGTCCAGATTCCATGATGAAGAATTTGCCATAAGAGGACAGAATTTTTGATTTCTATGAGGGGGTGCCAGATAGCCATGAACTTCATGTCCCACCGAAGCCGCGTCCATGACAAGCACCACTTCTTGTTGAGGTTAACCTGATAGTCAATCGTCTCTTTGATGTTCGGGATTTTTGATAGGCTATTTCCATTGTGCCATTTTAGACCAAGCGAGCTCGATGTGTCGTGTCCCATGAGAAGGCGAGTTTTATGTCGATCCTAGGCGAGACATCTGCTTTGCAAAGTGTTCCATTCTTCGTACAAAATGTTGACGCAAGGGTCAATATGCTCGAAGTTGATCCAGCGGTTGGTGTCATGTTTCCAGAGATGTTTCCATTTTTTGAAGCCTTTGTTCCATAACTTCTTAGCATTTTGAATGTTGCAAGATTCCACACTCCGGATGCCATGGATCGGAAACCAGATAGAGTCGTTTTGTCTGATATCGGCTGCCCACTTCCAGTCTTCACTAATTCTTGTGTAGCTTTTGACTTTATTCCAACTCTTCCATAGGGAGCACACGAGATTAGAGCCTTTCGGGAAGACGGGGATCGGGGAAAACAGCAAGGTTAAGATGTCGAGATTCTTCCAGTTTGGGAAACCCATGAGAGCCAATTCGTTCTTGTTTCTGAAGATCAACTTGGCCCACGAGGCCTCCCCATTGCACCAAGCCTTAATCATCCATTTGGCTGCCAGTTTGTTAGCCATGCACCCAATGTCCAGAATACCAAGTCCCCCACTATCTCTAGGGCTAGAGCAGATGGACCATTTGATTTTAGGCACCCCCTTCTATTGTGATCGCCCGTCATCGTTCATATAATTGCATAGAAAGCATCAAAATCAATTGAAAACCAATCCCGATTTCCATATAATCGGAACATATAAACAAATCGTATGGTTTAAAAAAGTCGCCTCAAAAATATGATTGTATATTACGCGTTCTTATCTCAATGTAGCATGTTTATAAGGCTTTAGATTGACAGATATGATACAACAGCTCATTAGTTTCTTCATGCCAACTAGTTTATCCCACAAACATACACAGATCTCTCTCTCTCTCTATATATATATATATATTCATTATAGAAGTTATATTTATGTATTTATAACGAGCCGAATTTCCCATGACATAGTCGTTGATAGAACATCTTTACCCTTTTTTAAATGAATTGGGATAGTTTTTTTCCGGGCCCTACAACAATGATAGAAAAGGAAAAAAGACTTCTACTCGATGCCTACGTGGTTCTTTTAGGTTCTAAATATAATTATGTCAATGTGTTTTGACTCTCTAAAAATAATAGAATTTCGACTACCTCTTATTTATATGTGACATTTGGAATGTAAGTTGTGAATCCGAGTTCTTTGCAATGAGTAGGAGATGTGACATTTAGTGACGTTATGAGAGACTTTTGATGAGATGTTGAGAAGGGTAATGACTCTTATAGATGTTGAGCTGCATGAAAATACATAATAAATGAAGATAATGGAGTGTGGGGGGTCCCACCACCTGTCATGTTTCTATCTAACCATTTGAAGCATTGGTTGCTTTTGTCATGTGGCTTCAAATCTTGTGCAAATATAAGGAGTAGAAGAGATTTTTATAGCCCCAAACACTTTTCCCGAATAACAAAGTAGGGGTAAGAGAAAATATGGTGCAATCAACCACTTGATATCATGAAAATAAGGATTCATGTGAGAGTCTCATGAGTCATTTTAGTATAAGTTTTTCTGTATTTTAGATTATGTTTGCGATCCTAAGTTTCCCCTTTCTTAAAATATCCCCCTTCTAAAATATCTCCTAACATAGAGGCAAATAATGAACTATTGCATGATGATATACCACTATGGACTCTCCTTCTCCGGGCCTTTGTAGTAGAAAACCAACCTTTCGATACCACGCACAATACTCCGCATAGGGTCTTCCAAATACGTAGAAAACGCAAAGTACATCGAGAGAATGACCACGAACTTCTTTTGTGTTACAAATACGATCAAAATTTTAATCTGTGGCCATATATATTTTATTGAAACCTTGGTTGATCCAAACATGTGACTTGGATGTTTGTTCAATGGTTAACTCCTAACTAATAGTTACTTGATTTTTGCAGCCGAATTGAGGAGTACTCTATCATAATGGGCTTACAAATCCAATGTAAACTGTAAGAGAAAGTTTTCCATTTGTTTTGGGTCAACCTAACTATATCTTGAGTCAAATGCGAAATGAAAATTATCCAATGTAGGATACTTTTCTCAAAGACTTTACCTGAAAGTTCTTGGGAATTGTCAATTTGATTTGCAATTCCTTACTTCACTGTTCCAGAGTGTACTCAACTCTAGAAATTCATAAGATTTATGCTATTATCTGAAAGCAAACTCAAATGAATAAGTCAAACTTGGACTTGGTATCTTTTGAAGATTGAATAAGTTCTTATACAGAACAACTATCTAGGATGTTTAATTTAGTTATCTAGTCCCGATCGGCTAACCTTGGACTTTTGCAATAGAAATTTGATACTATATCTGAGTCAATTCCAAAAGATTTGGAAAGGAGAAGGAAATAACTAAAACTCTGTATAACTAATTCAAACTTCGAAGATACGTAAACTTGTTTTGAGTCAAATTCTAGATGACTCAAGACTTTAACTTCTCAAAGATCTGCTTCAACAAGTTATTGAAGCATTTTCTCTATCTTTAAGAGAAATAAGTTGGATTCTCATAAAGATTCAAAGCAACTCGAAAACATCATCCATCCACAGGATATTAGTGTGGTAACCAACATCAGTGTGTCCACCCACTGAGGTTCTGTTAATGAGATTTGTATTCAAATAATGTTTCACTTGAGACTAAGTTTAGGTCATATTCAGTCTTTCTAACTCCTTACTGGGAATGCAATTCTTATGCATTTCTTCGAGTCAAAAGAGTGAATTTACCAAGTTACACTAGGAACTGGATGCTTGACTTAGTTAGAATATTCGTTAGTCAAAAGGTTGAGTTCAAAGTCAAAGTCTTACTCTTTCAGAAATGTATCAAATATTTCTGAATCATCAACATTTTAGCTTGAAGTGTTTCAAGAAGAACTTGGAAGCTACTTACTTTGTATCTTCTTACTAACTTGATCTTGAAGTATCTTGAGATCATACTTTTATCTTCCTCCAATTAAAACTTATCCTTGGAAGTCTTAATTCCCTTGATGATCAAATCCAACTTCAAAACCCATTCTTAGACTAAAAGATAATTATCCTTCCAAGGTCCGATGTCCCATACCATCTTTCCTACATCAATCTGAGTAAAACAAAACTGGTGTCCCATACCATCCTATTTTATATTCACATTAATGTGTGCATGAAGTCTAAACATATCTTGATATAGTACCTTTTTACGTCAACTCTTTGAAGTTTGAGGCATTACCTCTAACATGATATTCTAGGTTTTTGATCCCTTTAGAGGATGGTTTCGCGATCTTATTCTTTCGTCTTGGGAACTATTAAACCTTTGATAGAATATACATTCTTCGTTACTAAGGTTTTCAAAAGAAAAACCCACTATCATTCCAAATTCTTGAATTTATCAAATTCAAGTCTAATTGGTTATACTTCACCAATTTGTAGCAACAAGAGTTGTTTTTAATTCTTGTCTTTAGATTTCTTTCTTAATGCAACATTAAATAGCTACCCTGGCCAGGACTTTACAGGAATCTCTCTAGTGCATAAGTATCAGCATCCGCTCATGCTTCTAGATTTCACCTTTAGGAAATCCATTTAAGGATAAGTAAACTTTTCCATTAAACCTTCCACAAATGTATTTACTGTTGACATAGTTGCAAACTACATACTTGGAATATCTACTCTGTTCAAACTTAGAACAACTTACTATTTTGATTGCTAATACTTGGGCTAATTTCATAGTAGTTCCAACCGCAATTCTTGGACAACCATGGCCAAGATTAATCAATTCTTGTTGATCATGGGATAGAATAAAGAGGTAGTGTTTATCATTAAGATTTCTTGAGCTTTTCTAAGCTTTTTGGCTTACCTGCAGATTTTTTTAGAGATCTTTCCCTAACTCAAGTCCAAGCATGTTCTAATGCGTTTGAGATTCTAAAGCTAAGAACCTTTGATATACCTTTGGGTTATATCACTATTTGGACTTAAGTAACCATACCAAAGGTTTGGGAACTGCTTGGAACTACTTGCTATCTAAAGAGTTTGAAGAATTTCCTTCTCAGTACTTGGGAGAACATTAATCTTCAACGACTAGAGATCCATACTAGTCCATGACATGTGTGCATCCAATCATCCATGTCCAATCATCTATGCACAAACAATATATCTTCTACCTTACAAAAGCTATAATAGTATAGATGTGCACAAGCTTGAGTGAATCCTATTCCTTTTGCAAGCAAGAAGAAAATATAAATTGTGCATGAAAACATTCTTTCGTATACGCATGCATGTGCTTAATGAGTGTTTCAATATGTTTATGCTCTTTCATGTAGGTTTCAATACTTTTCATCAAGATTATGAAAAATGAAGTTTACTACCATAATTCAATGATTCAAATGCACATGAAACCAGAGAACAAAAACAAATAATGAAACCAATCATTGACTTGGAGAATACTTATCTCCCAATTAAGCTTCATCCCTCCTTTGATCCTCGAGAACAACAAACCTTCATAGCCATGCTCACAATTGGCTTCAATCCTTTGGTCTATGAGAAGAGTCATAATCCTCTTTGAAGAGCTTTCTTTTTCATGTTCTTCTATGAACTTCAAAGCATATTATCGTAATGATTGAGGCACCAATTTCGGTTGCAAATAGGCACATATCCATTTCCGTGTCCACCAATTGTCGAATGATCTTCATACTTTTTTTCTTGGATAATCTAAGCTTCTAGGACATAATATAAATATATAAAAGAACTCGAAGATGCAAACCAATAGAACTGATCGAATGGCTTAGATCAATCAGTTTATATGCAGAGGCAGAGCAGAGATAGTGATTACAGAAATGTTTCTCATCCAAACACTTCTAGCGTAATGGCTGAGCGATGATTCTAGAGATGAGCACCGAGGTTCGAATCCTCAATGACTACACTTAAGTGATCTTCCTTTTCTTTGTTGTGTAAGCTTCTGCAGCCCAAAAATATGATAAGTATGAGAGTTAGCGCCCGACTGATGTGGACAACAACTCGCGTACCACTTGTGGAGAGGGGAAATTGTTGTGCTCCTAGATGTCGCATGCTCGAATCCTACCTTACAACTGTTGTTGAAGTTAACCTCCTTTTGCCTTATGGTTTAGACTTCTGCACGCTTGGAATAAGGTTGTATCTATATTATTGGGGAGATGTATAGCCCACGTGCCTACGCTCGTGGATAAGGCAGCGACAATTCTTCTCAACGTTTAGGGTTGCCTCGCACGTGACCATTGTTCCTCTTAATCTCCTTTTGGCGTGATCTGCATGCTTCTGCAGCGTCAGAAATTAGGATTCTATAGAATTCTCCCCACTTGAGGCCATGTTACCGTCCTGCCTTCTTGGACTAGATGAAGATCCCGTCATCACGAGGTCCTGAGTTGGAATCTAGGCATCAGCAACCTCGTTCAAACAATCAAATATCTCTTTTGCTACATATAGCAATTTGGATCGGGCTATAATATTACATGCGATTAAGAGAGAAGATGGCATGATATGCAACAAACACGTTAGCCATGAAAGCTTGAAGTGAAGATGATGGGACCACTATGACCACCTTGAGATATTGAGGAAGAAGAGGATAAGAGCAAGGTCTCCATGAAAGCTCTAGGCTGTGATACCAATGCAACAACCTAATGATTACGACCAGCACGTGCTAGAGAGATGACTCTCCTCTCAACCTTATGCTTGTATATATAGCTGCTCAAATCAATGAGGACCACAAATGTAACTAGTGTCCACAAGCGCATGTGCAATCTCCTCCACTCCTTTCATATCTTCCACTAGAGTATACTAGTGGTTGGAGTGATCTAGACCACTAATTTAGTACCTTCCACTAGAGTCCACTAGTGGCTGGTATACTCGTCACTCGAGTTAAGTCTCACTCGACTCAAGTTAACTCACCTTAACTTTAGTTAGAAGGCTCTAGAGCTCCTTGGGCAAAACCCTCTCCCCATGCTCCCCATGGGGATTGAACCCAAGGACCTCTTCCTTCACAACCGTGAGACTTAACCACTATGTTAAGTGGATTACTTGAATATGAGAGCACATGAACTTATGGTTGAGTCTATTCTTGAGATCTTTGGCCATACACATGAGTGACCAAACAGTGTCAGATGTCAAATCTGTCTGAACCGATCGGACCCTTAGATCAGAGACTTACTTTATTACATGATCATTGATACATGTTTGGTTTGACAAAGCCTAAATACATGAAACTCTAAGCATATGCTATGTGTGCAAATGTACTTGCTTCTTTTTGTTGATGTAAAGGATAAAAGCAAGGGAGGCCAACCACTTATAAGACTTCGTGGAGGCACTCAGGTCAAGTCAACCGGCCCTCAACACCAAGGAGTTCTAATGATTGCAGTCCAACAGCTGCTTCAAGGATGACGAAGCTTCTGCATTACTTGTAACTAGTGTTTGAATGCGTATGCAATGTGGGAAAAGAGATCACCTGAGTCATCGTACTGTCATGGAACTTCAGGTCAGGTCAAATGTCAGAGTGAAAGGCCCGATTGATGGATCAAGTCAACCGCTAGTGTTCCAAGTGACAACGCATGCTACCAAAACTCAAATGATAAATAGAAACTCACAAATGGTTAGTATTTCAATTAGGAAACCTTATCAAACTTATTGTATGGTCAAGATCCTGTGGCTAATAAATATGTAATTTAACTAAGTTAGTTGGGGGCCTAGTGTTGTGTGATTGGAAGGAAATATTTAGAAATTAAAGAACCGATAGTCTCTTCGTCTACGAGAAGGTTAGGAGATAGAGGTTTGTTTGGTTCTAGAGGAACTAAATAGGTGGAAACAAAAATATAGATTGGACCACATGAATATTTCTGGATTGATGTAAAACTTCTCTAGAAAATGAATTTACATCTATTAATGAATGCTTGATATGAATATAAATGAGTACTGAACATAAAGTCCTATACAAATTATATGATCAACATGGAGCGATCACAAGAATTCCAAGTTTTAATGAACTAAATCTATCTAAATGGAAAGGATGGATGGAAACTCCAGCATCTGCAACCCGAGCCACAACAAACATTCATGCTCTTTCCACCTTCTAGTAGACTTCATATTTGATTCGTAGTATTTTATAACTCTTGTAATGTTATGCTGTAGAAAGTCATTTAGACTTCATATTTGATTCGTAGTATTTTATAACTCTTGTAATATTATGCTGTAGAAAGTCATTAAGAAAAAACATCATTAGTAAATATATAAATAAAAATCATTCTCATACAAGTATATTCATTGCCTTCCTTTTTAATTTGATTGTCTTTATTTTTCTATTCTATTTCTTTTCTCCATTAGTAACTATATTATTTTTCTTTCATTTAATTATATTATTTTCTATGATTTTTGTTTTTCTTATATATACATATTTATAATTTTTAATGTTTTTTTTCTTTCCTAATAAGTTATTATATTTTAGAGTATCATTTATACTTCTATTACATTAATATGTATTTATTAAATTAAATTTATTATAAAAAATAGAACTAACCAAAGAATTCAATGAGTGAGTACCATGAGTCAAGAAACCTATGATCAATTATGCACATACAGTGCATCTGTATGTTTTGTCCACAAGCCAATCCCATAAACAATCACATCGTCAAAAGGATATCCCATACACTTATTCAAAAGAAACAAAACTAATGAAGAGTCATCCATTGACAGAGTTACGAGGAGACAACATAGAGACGTGACCAAAGACCATATGCAAAAAGAATCAAGCAAAAGAATCATGCAGACTTAACCATCCCCTTCGAAAATATATGGAGCATGTATGGTGGATCCCCTTTGAAATCTATGAACCATCCATAAAAACATGCATCATAATGAAGAATATTTACTTCAAAAGCTTTCGCTAAATATTTATGTTCTACGTAGGCACACAGGTACTTAAGTTTTCCTCAACAATGTACCCTCCGAAATTCTTCTTCTACCTTCTTTCTATACAAGAGTAGCAGCCTTCGACGTCTTCCTTTCAACTCTCAAAGCTGTGTTCTATCCTCTTAGGATATAAGCGCAACTAATATCATTGCTTTTCTCTCTATTCAATACTTCCTTCTCAACTTGAATTTGTCACGATTAAAGAATTCTTCCATGCATTCATAAGGAAGTGATCTACGTAGGCACAGAGGTGCTAAAGTTTTCTTCAACAATACACCCTCCGAAGATCAAGTGTGAAGTGTTTCAATTATTTAAGTTGATATGTTGCATGTTCTCTGCTTGCTCGCAGTACTAAGGTTGTGTATGTCCACGTGAAGGGCTCCGGTCTAGAGTAGAATTCTTACAAGTAAAATCATATTGAGCGAAAAAGTGTGAGTTGCATTGCTTTGACAGTAAAACCGTATGCATTTGCTGCATCACTTGTGTATGAGCCTCTGCATAATGGAAACAAGGTATGCATGATTCTAGAAACTCAATGGCTACACTAGTTCTTGAACTTGTTTCCTATCGCCATTACTAATTGCTTGACTCCATGAACTGTACCTACCATATACAACGATGAAACTAATTAAGCATTAGCAATTGTGAATCAAAGCATTTATGTACATTTTTGAGACGTTATCTAATCTACTCACAACTTGATTGGAAAACACATTTCACATGTACATAGGTAACTTGCGTATAATTGTGCATCTTTCTAACATCGTTAGTGTGCAAGGAAACCAAAGCTAATACCAATCTGATTCATTATTAAAGGAAAAGCAACACAAGAGAGGAAGTACCATCGGATATCGATTTCGCAAATCAACCACTTGAAAAGTACACATTACAAGGATTTGGGAAGATCCTGTTCAATGGTATTAGAGTAGTTTCATACACGGATGCATAAATTATCATGAGTCCACATAGTGTTATCGAAACCAGAAACTTGTAGATCACCTCGCTAACTCCAAAGCTTAAAGCTAAGGTGTTGATAAAGATATAGACCTTGCAATACCTTTTCAACCAAGTATCAAAGTCCCCACTGGCATCGGTTGCTGCTCAAGAGTGACGACCTCAATAATCAAGGGAGATGAAGGTTCGTAATACTTGTCAAAAGGTCACCCATCCTAGTAAAATTCTTCTCGGAGCTCGCTTAATTGGCAATCCTTTGCCACTAAGGTTCACTCATGTGGTGATTGAGGAGGGGGAAAGACTAAGGTTTATATTACCTTGAGCATGATTTGGGTGTTCAAGGCTTTCCTCTTGGCTTTTAGACCTTGTTTGAAGCAGTTCTTTGGGTGATCCATGGAGCCATTTCGGAGAGCAACCATCACTCGCCAAAAGTTCACAAGCACTTATCAACTTTTTTTTTCAAAAGTGTATTCAGCCTCGCATAAGGCTATTTTTGTAACAAAATTGAGCCCTTTGTCTCACTCACTATAGCTCATCGCTCATATATATTGTTCAAGCACTCATACTATGTATGTCTATGTAGACATTGCCTATGTATGCTCATGTGATATGGTAGGATGATTATAATTTCCATAGCCTTCGGCATATTGAAGAGGACCATGGTGAGGTTTTTATGACTCCGAAGCACCCAAATATAAGAATATCTTTAGTGATGTAGGTGGAAGACATGTCCTAGCCTTACCATATAAGATATCCATTAGTGGGTTCATAGGTGCTTTGTAAGCCTACCTGACTTACTTTGTTCAGTTGGTATATATAGTGAGAAATGCAAAGATATGAAATGATACAATCATTCAATTTTATGGTTCTTTGATAAGTTCTTTGATGCTCATAGTCTCCATTATCAAAAGTAGACTCTATCGAAATTTCCATGATTTAATTTTCACCCATGCATAGGCTGATTTTATTACTTGACTTGATTCTTAGTGCAACCAATTTTTAAATGATCAAGTTGACATTTGATTGTTTATCATTTTTCTCATGTTCTTATTTTTCTAGGGAAAGTCCATCAAAAGCTTCCCACTAGCCTGATACTTAGACATATTTTGAAATGGTGAGTGGTACTTGGTCAATCAGTGTTCTAGTCATTTATTCATCATGATGGCATCATATGTTTCAAGCACATTTGGTAGAGCAAGTTCTGGTGGAGGTGTCTCTAAAAAGAGTTATATTTTTCAACGGAAAGTCATTTTAAGATTCGCAAGTTTGACAACACCAACTTCTCTTTATGGAAGAATCAAATTTGGGATATCTAGATTTATAGAAGAAAATGAAAGTTGGTTGGTAGTCCTACAAACAAAAAAACATGATGATATCGATGATGACGATTGGAAGGAGGGGTGATTTCTATGATTCATGTACACTTGTAGATAGTGTTTGTTTTCATGTTTTGAACTCTTTGATAGTGGAGGAGGATGTAAAAGAAGCTTTGCAGCACCTATGAGAAATAGAATGCCTCCAACAAAGCTTATCTGATGAGGAAGATATGACTTGTGCATGAAAGTCATAGACAATGTTTTTGCTCATTTGAATGTGTTTTATGCATTAGTTTCTCACTTGCAAGCTCATATAATGGATATGGATGATGAGACTTTAGAATTTACATTTCTATGCACACTACCACTCTCAAGTGATACATTCTACATAGCAATTCACAACATGTGCCTAGAGGCAAGCTTCTCTATAATGCTATTTGTGGTTCACTTTTGATAGAAGAAATTTGTAGGAAGTCTATGTTTGTCACACATAATGGCGATGCATATAGTATAGTGTTAATGATTCTAACCAGAGAAAGAATCAATCACGTGACAAGAGAAATAAAAAAGGTAATAATGGTCAATGTGGCAAGATTAGAAGAGAATCATGAAAGAGGGATATTCAATGACATCATTACCATAAGAAGGGACATATGGAGAAGGATTATCATGCTTTCAAGAATGCAAAAGGTAAAAGGAAGCACATTGATTACCATGTTAAATAATTACCTATTCCATATACTTTAATTGTAAAGATAAAAGAAATAAATACTATTTTTGATGATGCTATGGGCTGAATCTTGACAATATTCTGCCTAGTTAGGCTCTCTTGGTTAGTTGCATTTTGGAGACATAGTTTCTAGATTTCGCTGCTTCTTTTCATGTCAAACCACATAGAAAATGGTTCTCTAACTTTATAGTAAAGTCTCTTGGTAAAAATGAGCCTTGGTGATTGTTACTAGTGTGATGTTAGAATTGATATTGTTGTGAAGTTTTCTCATGGTTTATAGTTTATCATACATAATGTATGCCTTGTGCCTCAGATTTCTTGCACTTTGATGTGAGTTGGGGATCTTAATGACCATGTCTACGAAGTGAATTATGCTCATTTTTTTCATATTTTAAAGGGACTTGTGGTTATTGATATTAGTAAGCAAAGTTTTATCATTTTACCTATTGTTTGTATTGGAAAGAAGATATCTTAGTTTGTACTGATTAGGGCTTGTATATAGCATGGATATTTGGGCCACATATGTGATAGTGAAATGGAAAGTGTCTCTTGTTATTTCTACTTGCATGTGTTATCTTTCTTTGATTTTTCATTTTCTAAACATTTTCAATATGGAAAGAAAACTATGAATGCTCATAGAATATATATTGTCTTCAATTCAGACACTAGATCTTGCTCATAAAGATATGTGTGGTCATATGACCACCTGAATATGGAAGAGCTGGGAAATATGATTATAATTTATGGGATTCCAAAACATGTTCAATAATAAAACACAATGGTGCCATTTTCAATCAAATGAAGATGCATGCTTGTATGCATATGCATGTATGTGTGTATGCATGTGCATGCTTCTATGCATATGCATGTATGTGTGTATGCATATGCATGCTTGTATGCAAATGCATGTATGTGTGTATGCATACGCATGCTTGTATGTGTATGCATGCTTTTGTGTATGCATATGCATGCTTGTATGCATATGCATGCTTGAATGCATATGTATGTATGTGTGTATGCATATGCATGCTTGTATGCATATGCATGCTTGTGTGTATGCATATGCATGCTTGTATGCATATGCATGTGTGTATGCATATGCATGCTTGTATACATACGCATGCTTCTATGCATATGCATGTATGTGTGTATGCATATGCATGCTTGTATGCATATCCATGCTTGTGTGTATGCATATGCATGCTTTCTATGCATATGCATGTATGTGTGTATGTATATGCATGCTTGTGTGTATGCATATGCATGCTTCTATACATATGCATGCTTGTGTGTATGCATATGCATGTATGTGTGTATGCGTATGGATGCTTGTATGCATATGCATGTATGTGTGTATGCATATGCATGTGCATGTGTATGCATATGCATGTATGTATGTATATGCACATGTGTATGTGTATGCATATGCATGTTTGTATGCACATGCATGTTTGTATGCATATGCATGTGTGTAGGCATATGCATGTTTGAATACATATGCATGTTTGTATGCACATGCATGTGTATGTGTATGTATATGCATATGTGTATGCATATGCATTGTGTATGTGTATGCATATGCATGCTTGTATGCATATGCATGTGTGTGTATGCATATGCATGCTTGTATGCATATACATGCTTGTGTGTATGCATATGCATGCTTGTATGTATGCATATGCATTCTTCTGTGTATACATATGCATGCTTATATGCATATGCATGCTTGTGTGTATGCATATGCATGTATGTGTGTATGCATATGCATGCTTGTGTGTATGCATATGCATGCTTGCGTGTATGCATATGCATGCTTGTATGCATATTCATGTATGTGTGTATGCATATGCATGTGTATGTGTATGCATATGCATGTGTATGTGTATGCATATGCATGTGTGTATGTATATGCATGTGTGTATGCATATGTGTATGTGTATGCATATGCATGCATGTATGCACATGCATGTTTGTATGCATATGCATGTGTGTATGCATATGCATGTTTGAATGCATATGCATGTTTGTATGCACATGCATGTGTATGTGTATGCATATGCATGTGTGTATGCATATGCATTTGTGTATGCATATGCATTGTGTATGTGTGTATGCATATGCATGCTTGTACGCATATGCATGCTTGTATGCATATGCATGTATGTGTGTATGCATATGCATGCTGGTATGCATATGCATGCTTGTGTGTATGCATATGCATGTTTGCATGTATGCATATGCATGCTTTTGTCTATGCATATGCATGCTTGTATGCATATGCATGCTTTTGTGTATGCATATGCATGTTTGTGTGTATGCATATGCATGTATGTTTGTATGCATATGCATGTATGTTTGTATGCATATGCATGTATGTGTGTATGCATATGCATGCTTGTATGCATATGCATGGTTGTGTGTATGCATATGCATGCTTGTATGTATGCATATGCATGCTTGTGTGTATGCATATCCATGTTTATATGCATATGCATGCTTGTATGCAGATGCATGCTTGTGTGTATGCATATGCATGTATGTGTGTATGCATGTGCATGCTTGTATGCATTTGCATGATTGTATGCATATGCATGGTTGTGTCTATGCATATGCATGCTTGTACATATGCATATGCATGCTTGTGTGTATGCATAGGCATGTATGTGTGTATGCATATGCATGCTTGTTTGCATATGCATGTATGTGTGTATGCATATGCATGTGTATGTGTATGCATATGCATGTGTGTATGTATATGCATGTGTGTATGCATATGTGTATGTGTATGCATATGCATGTTTGTATGCACATGCATGTTTTTATGCATATGCATGTGTGTATGCATATGCATCTGTATGTGTATGCATATGCATGTGCGTATGGATATGCATTGTGTATGTGTGTATGCATATGCATGTTTGTATGCATATGAATGTGTGTGTTTATACATATGTGAGTGTGTATGTATATGTATCTCTCCATCTCTCTCTTTCACTCTCTCTATCTCTCTCTCTATGTCAATAGAAAACAAAACAATCACTTACATCGATGTAATTGTTTGAATCAAGGTGGTCAAAATCCACTTGAAGTTCTGGTTCGTCGAATTTCCAAAGATTTGATCCCAAAATCTCTTGCAAAACTAAAGACATAAGATATTAGAAAAGAATAATCATAAAGAAAGAAAAAAGAGTGCTACAATATGTGCAATCTACTTACCAAAACTTCATATCTATAAAAATAGAGGTGTGCTTAGAGAGAGAGAGGGAGGGAGGGAGAGAGAGAGAGAGAGAGAGAGAGTTGTTTGAATCAAGGTAATCAAAATCCACTTGAAGTTCTCCTTGATCAAATTTCCAAAGTTTTGATCCCAAAATCTCTTGCAAAACTAAGCAGAGAACATATTAGAAAAGCAAAAACATAAAGAAAAAAAAAAGAGTGCTACAATATGTGCGATCAACTTACCAAAACTTCATGTCTAGAAAGATAGAGGTCTGTTTAGAGAGAGAGAGAGAGGGAGGGAGAGGGTGAGAGAGAGAGAGAGTAAGAGAGAGGGAGAGAGAGAGGGAGAGAGAGAGAGAGAGAGATAGAAAGACAGAAAGAGTGACAAAGAGAGATGTGTTGTTCACGCACGCAAAGCCAACAATAGAAGATGTAGATTTAAAATGCTCAGAATGATGAATTTTGGTTTCGGGCCTGATTAAAAAGATACCGTCTGTATAAGCATCGGTATAAGCATTGATAATTCCAATAAGTTACCGGCGCTTATACCGACGTTGTGTTTCCGAGGATAAGCGGCTTTCCCAAATTGTCCGAGGGTCATTCGGACACCGACACCTGACCTCGATATGGTGATCATCGGTATTCCCTCGATATGTTGTACTGTTAGGAGATAGAGGTTTGTTTGGTTCTAGAGGAAATAAATAGGTAGAAAGAAAAATATAGATTGGTCGACATGAATAGTTCTAGATTGATGTGACACTTCTCTAGAAAATGAATTTACATCTATTAATGAATGCTTGATATGAATCTAAATGAGTACTAAACATAAATTCCTATACAAATTATATGATCAACATGGAGCTATCACAAGAATTCCAAGATTTAATGAACTAAATCTATCTAAATGGAAAAGATAGATGAAAACTCGAGCATCTGCAACCCGAGCCACAACAAACACTCATGCTCTTTCCACCTTCTGGTAGACTTTATATTTGATTCGTAGCATTTTATAACTCTTGTAATGTTGTGCTGTAGAAAGTCATTAAGGAAAAACATCATTAGTAAATATATAAATAAAAATCATACTCATACAAGTATGTCCATTGCCTTCTTTTTTCATTTGATTGTCTTTAATTTTCATCTCCATAAATAACTATATTATTTTTCTTTCATTTAATTATATTCTTTTCTATGATTTTTTTTTTCTATATACATGTCTATATTTTTTAATGTTTTTTTTCTTTCCTAATAAGGTATTATATTTTATAGTATCATTTTATATATACTTTTATTACATTAATATCTATTTATAAAATTTATTATAATAAATAGAACTAACCAAAGAATCCAATGGGTGAGTACCATGAGTCAAAAAACCTATGATCAATTATGCACATATAGTATGATTTGCCCACAAGCCAATCCCATAGATAATCACATCGTCAAAAGGATTTCCCATACACTTGTTCAAAAGAAACAAACCTAATGAAGAGTCATCCATTGGCAGAGTTACGAGGAGACAACATAGAGACGTGACCAAAGACCATATGCAAAAAAACAAAAAGACCATATGCAGACTTGACCACGTCGACTTCCCGTGTTGGCTCCCCTTCGAAAATATATATGGAGCATGTATGTTGGATCCCCTTTGAAATCTTTGAACCATCCATAAAAGCATGCATCATAATGAAGAATATTTTCTTCAAAAGCTTTCGCTAAATATTTATGTTCTACGTAGGCACACAGGTACTAAAGTTTTCTTCAACAATGTACCCTCCGAAGATCTTCTTCTACCTTTTTTCCATACAAGAGTAGCAGCCTTCGACGTCTTCCTTTCAACTCTCAAAGCTGTGTTCACCTTGTTCGAATGTAGTTCTATCTTCTTAGGATATAAGCGCAACTAATATCATTGCTTTTCTCTCTATTGAATACTTCCTTCTCAACTTGAATTTGTCACGATTAAAGAATTCTTCCATGCATTCATACGGAAGTGATCTACGTAGGCACACAGGTACTAAAGTTTTCTTCAACAATGCACCCTCCGAAGATCAAGTTTGAAGTGTTTCAATTATTTTAGTTGATATGTTGCATGTTCTCTGCTTGCTCGCAGTACTAAGGTTGTGTATGTCCACGTGAAGGGCTCCGGTCTAGAGTAGAATTCTTACAAGTAAAATCATATTGAGCGAAAAAGTGTGAGTTGCATTGCTTTGACAGTAAAACCGTATGCATTTGCTGCATCACTTGTGTATGAGCCTCTGCATAATGGGAACAAGGTATGCATGATTCTAGAAACTCAATGGCTACACTAGTTCCTGAACTTGTTTCCTATCGGCATTACTAATTGCTTGACTCCATGAACTGTAACTACCATATGCAACGATGAAACTAATCAAGCATTAGCAATTCTGAATCAAAGCATTTATGTCCATTTTTGAGACGTTATCTAATCTACTCACAAATCGATCGGAAAACACATTTCACATGCACATAGGTAACTTGCGTATAATTGTGCATCTTTCTAACATCGTTAGTGTGCAAGGAAACCTAAGCTAATACCAATCTGATTCATTATTAAAAGAAAAGCAACACAAGAGAGGAAGTACCATCGGATATCAATTTCGCAAATCAACCACTTGAAAAGTACACATTACAAGGATTTGGGAAGATCCTGTTCAATGGTATTAGAGTAGTTTTATACACGGATGCATAAATTATCATGAGTCCCCATAGTGTTATCGAAACCAGCAACTTGTAGAACACCTCGCTAACTCCAAAGCTTAAAGCTAAGGTGTTGATAAAGATATAGACCTTGCAATACCTTTTCAAGCAAGTATCAAAGTCCCCACTGGCATCGTTGGCTGCTCAAGAGTGACGACCTCAATAATCAAGGGAGATGAAGGTTCGTAATACTTGTCAAAAGGTCACCCATCCTAGTAAAATTCTTCTCGGAGCTCGCTTAATTGGAAATCCTTTGCCACTAAGGTTCACTCATGTGGTGATTGAGGAGGGGGAAAGACTAAGCTTTATATTACCTTGAGCATGATTTGGGTGTTCAAGGCTTTCCTCTTGGCTTTTAGACCTTGTTTAAAGCAGTTCTTTGGGTGATCCATGGAGCCATTTCGAAGAGCAACCATCACTCGCCAAAAGTTCATAAGCACTTATCAACTTGTTTTGCAAAAGTGTATTCAGCCTCCCCTAAGGCTATTTTTGTAACAAAATTGAGCCCTTTGTCTCACTCACTATAGCTCATCGCTCATATATATTGTTGAAGCACTCATACTATGTATGTCTGTGTGGACATTGCCTATGTATGCTCATATGATATGGTATGATGATTATAATTTCCATAGCCTTCGGCATATTAAAGAGGACCATGGTGAGGTTTTTATGACTCCGAAGCACCCAAATATAACAATATCTTTAGTGATGTAGGTAGAAGACATGTCCTAGCCTTACCATAGAAGATATCCATTAGTGGGTTCATAGGTGCTTCGTAAGCCTAGCTCACTTACTTTGTTCACTTGGTATATATAGTGAGAAATGCAAAGATATGAAATGATACAATCATGCAATTTTATGGTTCTTTGATAAGTTCTTTGATAGTTCTTTGATGCTCATAGTCTCCATTTTCAAAAGTAGACTCTATTGCAATTTCCAATGATTTAATTTTCACCCATGCATAGGCTAATTTTATTACTTGACTTGATGCTTAGTCCAACCAATTTGTAAATGATCAATTTGACATTTGATTGTTTATCATTTTCCTCATGTTTTAATTTCTCTAGGGAAAGTCCATAAAAATCTTTCCACAAACCTCATACTTAATCATATTTTGAAATAGTTAGTGGTACTTAGTCAATTAGTGTTCTAGTCATTTATTCATCATGATGGCATCATGTGTTTCAAGCAATCTGGCAAAGCAAGTTCTGGTGCAGGTGTCTCTAAAAAGGGTTATATTTTTCAAGGGAAAGTCATTTTGAGATTCGCAAGTTTGACAACACCAACTTCTCTTTAGGGAGGAATCAAATTTGGGATATCTTGATTTATAGAAGAAAATGAAAGTTGATTGGTAGTCCTACAAAAAAAAAACATGATGATATCAATGATGATGATTGGAAGGAGGGGTGATTTCCATGAATCATGTACACTTGTAGATAGTGTTTATTTCCATGTTTTGGACTCTTTGATAGTGGAGGAGGATGTAAAAGAAGCTTTGTAGCACCTATGAGAAAGAGAATGCCTCCAACAAAGCTTATCTGATGAGGAAGATATGACTTGTGCATGAAAGTCATAGATAATCTTTTTGCTCATTTGAATGTGTTTTATGCATTAGTTTCTCACTTGCAAGCTCAAATAATGGATATGGATGATGAGACTTTAGAATTTACATTTCTACGCACACTACCATCCTCAAGTGATACATTCTACATAGCCATTCACAACATGTGCCTAGAGGCTCTAACTAGAGAAAGAATCAATCACATGACAAGAGAAATACAAAAGGCAATAATGGTCAATGTGGCAGGATTAGAAGAAAATCATGAAAGAGGGATATTCAATGACATCATTACCATAAGAAGGGACATATGGAGGACCATGTTAAATAATTACCTATTCCATATACTTTAGTTGTAAAGATAAAAGAAATAAATACTATCTTTGATGATCCTATGGGCTGAATCTTGACAATATTATGCCTAGTGAGGCTCTCTTGGTTAGTTGCATTTTGCACACATAGTTTCTAGATTTCGTTGCTTCTTTTCATGTCAAACCACATAGAAAATGGTTCTCTAACTTTATAGTAAAGTCTCTTGGTAAAAATGAGGCTTGGTGATTGTTAGTAGTGTGATGTTAGAACTGATGTTGTTGTGAAGTTTTCTCATGGTTTATAGTTTATCATACATAATGTATGCCTTATGCCTCAGATTTCATGCACTTTGATGTAAGTTGGGAATCTTAATGACCATGTCTACAAAGTGAATCTTTATTCTTATTTTCTTCATATTTCAAAGGGAAATGTGGTTATTTGTATTAGTAAGCAAATTTTTATCACTTTACCCATTGTTTGTATTGGAAACAAGATATCTTAGTTTGTACTGATTACCCTAGGGCTTGTATATAGCATGGATATTTGGGCCACATATGTGATAGTGGAATGGAAAGTATCTCTTGTTCTTTCTACTTGCATGTGTTATCTTTCCTAGGTTACCTACCCTCTTTTGTGAGGTGAAGAAATAGTGGTTGGACTTTTCTCCCAAATGTCGGTCTTTCTCTTTGGGAGCTACCATAGAGGTTAGATATACCTTAATTGTTTTGAGATGTCTCGATCTCTATACATTATAATTTGTAATCAAGGGAGAAATCCCAAGAGCTAGGGTCAGCAAAAATGATGACATCTTTAATTTTTGATGCTAAGCGTCGAATCTCACATAATGCAAATGTGGAGCATCGGTTTTATATTGCAAAAAAACGTCGATGATAGGAATCAATTCCATGCATACAATGATCCAACGCATTGAGTGTATGCTCAATGTTGGTGTAAATGATCAACTTGATGATTTTCATCTCTTCTTTTGTTTTCTTTTTGGCTCCTTCTTTGGTGGCATTTGATAGAAAAGTGTAATGGTTTGTTACAAATGTACCATCCTTGATAGTTTCAATCCATTAAGAAACTTTCTTTGGATCCCGTTGATATTTCTTTTACACTGTGAATTTTCCATTCCTCATTCCTTGCACATTTTCCTGGGTTTTGCTCTTTCAAAACCTTATGATTCCTCTGCTTCAGCCTCCTTCTACTCATCTTTCTCTACTTGCAACCTTCATAGAACACTTCATTATGGGTTTCCTTGGCACTTGGACCTCTAGTACTCATTTTTGTTATGACCAAAAGGCCAAAAATTTCTCACTCTCAAGTGAAACGTCCCTTAAATCAATGGAAATGATGAACATTTTTCAGTTTTCATCATTCTTCAAGACATTGAGAGTTTGGGCTACACGATCATTACCTTTTATATGAACCTTAGTATCCCTTTCCACAATTTTTCATACAAAAATAAGGCTTTTAGTGATTATAGGGACATGAATTACCTCAAGACGTGATATCTCCAAGTGCCAACATGTTTGGTCACGTGATTTGAATTATTATATTTAGACATACTTTTTGCTTCACTACCTACCAGATTACAAAAATGTTTTCCTCTGCATGACATATGTTGTTGCAATTATATATCAATTGTCATCTATAATCTGTTTACCTTCATAATCATGCCTCATTGCAAGTAAATAATCATTCTCCTCATTACTTTGTGAATTAGAATAGTTCGCATGACCTCTGTAATGGGTAGATCCATATTTTGATTCTCTATTGTAGCATTCATTTCCATAATGCCTTGGATTGCAACAAACAAAGCATCCATTGCGTTTATTCATATTTGAGTTGTATTGTTGTACCATTCTCTTGAAACTCTTGATATTCCACTTCCTCTACCATTTCCTAGTTTATTTGAGTGTTTCTTGTTTTTTCCTTGTTCGCCTTGTTGAAGGTTGCTCCTTCCTCTTCCTCTATTTGGAGTTCTTCTGAATCTACCTTCACCTCTACTTGTATAAAAAAGTTGATTCGGCCCATCCTTGGCTTTGCTTCCACCAAGATTGAGATCCTATATCACCATTAATAATATTATTTGATCCCATTCAGCAATATTATCCCTTACATACAATGATGTTGAGGTTATATGATGTCGTGGCAAAAGCTTGTTCACTAACAAGACTGCAAAAAATTGCCACGCCTCAACTAGAACTAAGCTAGAGTGATATTAGAACGTCTCTATAATCATTAGTAGCTTAGCAACCTTCTGAAACTCAAAACTTTATAAGTGTATTTAGTGAAAACTGAAAATTCACTTTACAGAAAGCTTTGCATTTCCTTCAAGCTTTAGTTATGAACTGATTTACTTCAAACTTTACACTACTGTCTTTGGTTACAGTTAAATAATCTTTCCGTCACTTAACTATGTCAAAACTATGTTTTAAACTCACCAAAATTTCACCGAAACTTCACTGGACTGTTACTGGACTATCACAGTAATCTTACGGGAATCTTACAAGAATCAACTCCAATTCTGTTTGTAATTACTTCAATTGTGTATACATGAAATACAGAAGTAATACCTGAGATTCCTTCACTGCATGAACTCTTTCTGAAGTTTGAGAAAAAACCTTCACCAGTTCTGGATATCTTTATGGTCAGACTTTGTACTCTGTACATGTCCTGTTTCACAAAATTCTTTTGATCAGTTTGTAGTAAACTCCTAGCTTCAAGATGAGCTATCACTCATGAAAAACTTTACACTGTGCTATGAGATCTAACTTACAGAAGTACCAGAAAATGTTTACTAAGAAAATTGTAATTGTTAACTAACTTTCACAGTAACATGAAATCACTTAGATTTCTTCACACGAGAAGAATGCGCTCAAATCTTTCCACATAAATATGTGTTTTCTATTAGAGAAGATGTATACATAATGTCTTGGCCTCACTTCGCTCATAGCCATGGAAAACTCTCCTATAATGAGTAGTTCTTCCTTACCATCTCTCTTACAGATGAATACTCGACATTTCAGGTTCTATTATTCATCTCTACATACGCACACATGTGTCTACTACAAGCGCTTCTATGACAGCTCTCTTGCTCATATTCTCTTCTATTCTTCTATGCATTCTCTCAACTCTCTTATATACATTTTTTATCCGAGATTCAAAACTCGTAGTGCTAGAAGTTTCTACACTGTATGTTACAGGCGTGAATTTGTCCCTTCACTAAGGCTTTGATTTTCTGAATGCTTTGTTCCTCCTTCTCTTTGTCTTTATGTCGTTATGCCTAATTAGTGAGTGAATCTCCAACAGCTCCCCCTCAATCACTAATTAGCATCTTCTGATCTTTCATATATTCTTCTTTTCTTTTATTTTTGCCATTTCTTTGAACCTGCTTGTCTTTACTCCATCCAAGCTCTTTGTCACAATATCTGCAATCTGATCTTTTGTAGGAGTGAATACTATTTCAATCTCCTTATCCATTACCTTTTCCCTCAGGAAATGATATTGAATCTCTATATGCTTTGTTCTTGCATGAAATACTGGATTTGCTGCAAGATACAATGAACTCATATTATCTCCATGTATGATAGGTATACCTTTATCAATACCAATGCTTTTGAACAAGGTCTGCATCCATATCACTTCTTTAGCTGCTTCCACAAGTCCTTTATATTCAGCTTCAGTTGACGATAAAGCCACTGTATGCTGCTTCTTTGAACACCAGCTGACAAGCTTATCTCCTAGGTATATCATATACCCATGTGTTGACCTTCTGTCATCTTGACTTCCTGCTCAGTCTCAGTCACTGTATGCTCTTAGTTTTATATCTGATGTAAAAGGATAATACAATCCTCCTTTTATAGTTCTTTTGATATATCTAAGAACTCTTTGTCGTGCAACTCAATGTTGATCCTTTGGACATGCATAAATTGTGAGAGAACTCTTACTGCATAACTAAGATCTAGTCTTGTTAGCGTAGCATAAATCAAGCTTCCCACTAAGGATTGATACTTTCTCATATCTTTAAACTCTGTACCATCATATTTGCTGAGTTTATGATTGACTTCAAGCGGTGTTGAAGCTTCTCTACAATTCTCCATGTTAAACTTCTTCAGTAAGCTTAGGAGATACCTTTCTTTCGAAACATATACACCATGATCTGTATATGTAACTTCCATCATGCGTCTGAGCATAGCCTTTGACTACCAATCTAGCTTTGTATCTGGCTATCCTTCCATCTGCAAGCTACTTAACTTTGTAAACCCATTTATTTCCAATCACTTTCTTACCATCTGGTTTTGGAACAAGCTCCCAAGTCTTGTTCTCTTCCAATGCATTGAACTCCTCCTTCATTGCTTCTTCCCATTTTTCCTTACCTTTTGCTTCACTGTAATTCTGAGGTTCTTCATCTTCTTTTACTAAGTAAGCATAGTTTTTCTGAGTCAAATAAGAAGTATCATAGGAATACCTTGTCGGTTGTTTCCTAACTTTGTTTGACCTTCTTGGTTCAAACTCTTCATGTGTATCTGAATACACATCTTCATCAAATCTCGGTCCATCTTCGTTTCTCATACCTGATCCGATCCTAGACGTACTTGCCTGCATATGATCTTCATCTCCATTTACCTGCATATGTGATTTACCTTTTTCAATTCTTCTCATCTCTTCTTCAAGTGTTTCAACACTATGTTCTTTATCTGTATACCAGCTCTTTCCTTCATCAAAGTCACATCTCTGGAAACAATAAACTGTTTGGTTAAAGGACTCCGTAACCTATAACCCATCTGTTTTTCATCATATCCGATGAACACGTATTTTTCAGCTTTTGGTTCAAGCTTATGTCTAAGTTGTGATGGTACATAAGCATAAGCCACTGATCCAAACACTTTACAATGATCAAGTGTTGTCTTCTTACCCCACCAAGCTTCATAAGGGGTCATCCCATTTAAAGTTGTACATGGTAATCTATTTACCAGATATGTAGCTGTATTTACAGCCTCAACCCAAAGATAGTTTGGACAATTCTTCTCCTTTAACATTGCCCTGGCAAACTCAACCAGAGTTCAATTTCTCCTTTCTGCTACTCCATTTTGTTGCGGTGTATACCTGCAAGTTATTTCTCTGTTGATACGTGCATTCCATAGATAATCATTGAACTCTCGAGAAAACTATTCTCCTCCTCCATCAGACCTTAGTCTTTTGAGTTTTTGTCCTGTTAGTCTTTCAACATATGCATGAAAATGTTTGAAAGCTTCAAACACTTCTGACTTCTCTTTCAAAACATAAAGTGTTATCCACCTCGTTGCATCATCAATAAAAAGAACGTAATACCTTGATCCGCTGATAGATCCTTCTTTTGTTGGTCCCCATACATCGTATGTATGAGCTCTAACACACCATCGTGTTTGTAACCATTTTTCTTAAATGGTAACTTGTGTGCTTTTCCCATCTGACAAGCTTGACATTTGTGATTCATATGTTGATTCTTCATATTCGGTAGTTCTCTTACAGATTGTTTCTCCACCATCATTTTGATTCCTTTTTGTGTCCTAACCTCTTATGTCAGAGATCTAATTTTGTAAATGCTTTATCACCATTTGTGATCAAAGCTTGACGAACATTCCCTTGTACTTTAAGAGTAAAAAGTCTACCTTCCTTTTTACCATGGAGAATTTTTTTGTATCCTTTCTCTGGATCTTCAACAAATACTCCTTCATTTGTAAACCTGACTTGAAAACCTTTTTCTACTATCTGTCCCACACTAATCAGATTCTTCGGGATTGTTGGAACATACAAAACATTTGTTAGTAGGTCAGCTCCATTCTTACACTTTACCTTTCCAATTGACCTTACATTCTGTTTTGTGTTATCACCTGTTTGTACTGTATGATTTAACATACCTCCTTCCAATTCTGATAACAATTCTATATTTCCTAACAAATGATTTGAACAACCAGAGTCAATATATAATACCTTGAGGTCTGCGTTCTCTGACGTAGTTATGAAATTCATCATCAACGTTGTATGACCATCATTCTGTGTATCATTTGCATAGTTGTAGTAGGTGGTGTTGTTAGACTGATTCTGTCCCCAACTTCTTGCTCCACCTCTATCATATCCACCTCTTTGACTTTGTCTGCCTCTTTGATATCTTCCGTTTTTGCCTCTGTTGTTGTTATTCTGATTCTAACTTGATCCTCGAGAATTATGCCAGCAATCATGAGACAAATGATTGCTTAGTCCACAGATCCAACAAGAATTCTTCTGATTACCTCTTCCTTTTGTATTACCTCTTTTTCTGACGTTACCTCTTCCCCTTGCATAATTTGCTTGAGTAGTCATCTCTTCGTCATCCTTTTCTTTACCTTAATCACCTTTCTTCTTATTCTTTGCGTACATAGCAGAACTATGTCCTTTATCTCCGTCTCTCTTCAAATCTTGCTCAAATGTTAGCATTAGTCCAAGCAGCTGATTTAAATCTGGTACAAAATGATTTAATGAAAGTTCAATTGAAAGTACGAAAGCTTTCCACCTTTCATCTCCTCTTAGTCCGACAAGCAATTGCGCTATCAACCTGTGGTCTTCAATATTTTTGTCAATTGATCCAAGACTATCTGCCAAGTCCTTCATCTTAGTGACATAGCCACTAATGCTTTGACTTTGCTTTTTCTTGAACGTTGTGAACTCCGACCATAAGCTAGGCTTCCTAGCTTTAGTAGTGTTTTGGCAATGATCTTCCAATGCACTCCATATGTCTTCCGATTTCTCTAGACCTCTAATATGTGGTAGTGGATGATCTGTAATGGTATTGTAGATATATGCTCTTGTCGTTGCATCTTTCTTCTGCCACAACTTCAAGACTTCTAACTCTTCTTTCTTCGGTTGACTATCATCTCCAAAAGTAGGTTTCTTTTCTTCTCCTGTTACATATTTCATTAAGTCTTTACTCATAAGTAAATCTTCCATTCGCATTACCCATGCGGGATAGTTATCTGTGTCCAATATATCAATAGAAATGTGATCTGCCATATTCTTCTTGTTTCTGTTACTTCCGGTGAGTATAACGTTAAAACATTTTACTATGAGAATTCTTCAAATTCTCTTGTATCTTTACTTCCCTTTACTCTTGAGAACCTTTTCTGTTCTTCAGAACCTTCAGCTCTGATACCACTTGTTGAGGTTATATGATGTCGTGGCAAAATCTTGTTCACTAACAAGACTGCGGAAAATTGCCACGCCTCAACTAGAACTAAGCTGGAGTGATATTAGAACACCTCTATAATCATCAGTAGCTTAGCAACCTTCTGAAACTGAAAACTTTATAATTCTATTTAGTGAAAACTGAAAAATTCACTTTACAGAAAGCTTTGCATTTCCTTCAATCTTTAATTCTGAGCTGATTTACTTCAAACTTTACACTAATGTGTTTTCTTACAGTTAATAATCTTTCTGTCACTTAACTGTGTCAAAACTATGTTTTGAATTCATCGAAATTTCACCGGAACTTCAGCGGACTGTTACCGGACTGTCACCGTAATCTTATCAGAATCTGATCGAAATCAACTGCAATTCTGTTTGTAATTACTTCAACTGTGTATACATGAAATACAAAAGTAATACCTGAGCTTCCTTCACTAAATGAACTCTTTCTAAAGTTTGAGAAAAAAGCTTCACCAGTTCTGGATATCTTTAAGGTCAGACTTTGTACTGTGTACATGTCCCGTTTCACAAAATTCTTTTGATCAGTATGTAGTTCAGACTCCTATCTTCAAGATGAGCTATCAGTCATGAAAAACTTTACACTGTGCTATGAGATCTAACTTACAGAAGTACCGGAAAATGTTTATTGAGAAAACTGTAATTGTTAACTAACTTTCACAGTAACATGAAATCACTTAGATTTCTTCACATGAGAAGAATGCGCTCAGATCTTTCCACATAAATATGTGTTTTCTATTAGAGAAGATGTGTACATAATGGCTTGGCCTCACTTCGCTCATAGCCATGGAAAACTCTCCTATACTGAATGGTTCTTCCTTACCATCTCTCTTATAGATGAATACCCGACATTTCAGTTTCTATTATTCATCTCTACATATGCACACTTGCGTCTACTACAAGCGCTTCTATGGCAGCTCTCCTGCTCATATTCTCTTCTATTCTTCTATGCATTCTCTCAACTCTCTTATATACATTTTTGATCCAAGATTCAAAACTCGTAATTCTGGAAGTTTCTACACTATATGTTACAAGCATGAATTTGTCCCTTCACTAAGGCTTTGATTTTCTGAATGTTTTGTTTCTACTTCTCTTCCTCTTTATGTCGTTATGCCCAATTAGTGAGTGAATCTCCAACAAATGATGTGGTGGACTTCCACCTTTCCTGCTCTCTTAGCCCATTTACGGCATGGGAAGCTAATGATGCAGCCAATGGACCCTAAAGAGTTTGAAATCTCTTCAATTTTGAGAATGTAGTCATTAATGGATTGGTTAAGACTCCTTCTAAGGTTCTTGAGCTCATTTGTCATTTGAGTGTTCCTTGATTTGGTGCTCATGCAGTTTAGTCTTTCAAGACACTTGGATATCTCCTCACATGTGTTGAAATTTTGTATATGACTTATCATTGTATTCCCTATATGTTGAGAAAATGTGAAGATTACTCTTCTATTCCTCTCTTCCAACTCTTTGGATTCTCTTTTGTAAGCATTAGTAGGGTTTCTTCATCAACAAGTGGCCTTAGATCACTACCATTAACCAAACCCCACAAACCTTTCCCCATTAAGTAATTGTTAATCCTAAATCTCCAAGGTTAGTAGTTTCCTTTACCTAAATTCTCAATTTTATTTTTATTATCAAGCGTAGCCTTAGTTTTTTTTCTATCTTACATTGAATGAAAAGGATGTTTTTTCGCTTCCAAATTACCTCTCTAAGTTCCTTAGCCTTATCCTTTCTAGCCTTGAAGTTGTGATCATTGATTTGTCCCCCTTGTTTCCACAATGTAGACTACTTGCTCCTTACTTAATATTTAATTTTGATCTTCTCCTTTCTTTAGGAGCCCCTTTTAGTTGTTAAATAGATGATTTGGGTGCTCTAATATGACGTATGGAATATATTTAAACTTCCTATATGGAAAACAATTGCATGGATCCTCTTACGATTTGTTTTCTTTCTTACATAGTTGAATCTATTAGATTCCAAATTTTCTGTTCTTCAAAATGTGATGCCATGTTGTTTAACTTTAATTTTGATACAATTGACAAAACAAAAATGTAAGAATATAGTTTGTGAGAAATTATTTCTCCTTCCTCTTCTCATGAGATATCTGGTTTCATACGGTTGCAATGCACGTATGCGGGTGTGCAACAAACAATTCAAACAATGTGCAAATATGTGTGCAAAAATATTCCTTTCATGCATTCATAATGAAAACAAAAAGGAACTTAAAGTGTGTATACCTTGCTTGGCTTGTAGTCAAGGTTCAGCATGTGTTCATATGTGATCTGCAACAACCTAATGATTACGACCACCACGTGCTAGAGAGATGACACTTCTCCCAACCTTATGCTTGTATATATAGCTGCTCGAATCAATGAGGACCACAAATGTAACTAGAGTCCACAAGCGCATGTGCAATCTCCTCCACTCCTTTCATATCTTCCACTAGAGTCTGCTAGTGGTTGGAGTGATCTGGGCCACTACTTTAGTACCTTCCACTAGAGTCCATTAGTGGTTGGTATACTCACCACTCGACTTAAGTCTCACTAGACTCAAGTTAACTCACCTTAACTTGAGTTAGAAGGCTCTAGAGCTCCTTGGGCAAAACTCTCTCCCCATGCTCCCCATAGGGATTGAACCCAAGACCTCCTCCTTCACAACCATGAGACTTAACCACTAGGCTAAGTTGATCACTTGAATATGAGAGCACATGAACTTATACTTGATTCTATTCTTGAGATCTTTGGTCATACACATGAGTGACCAAACGGTGTCCGATTTCAGATCTGTCTGAACCGGTCGAACTCTTAGATCAGAGACTAACTTTATTACATTCTTCCCCCCTGGGAAAGATTTTCTTCCTCGAAAATAAAGCTATATATATATATATATATATATATATATATATATATATATATATATATATATATATATATATATATATATATATATATATATATATATATATATATATATATATATATATATATATATATATATATATATATATATATATATATATATATATATATATATATATATATATATATAACTGTAGGCAGCCCGCGAGCCTCATGTTCTTAAACCAAAAGCACATGGTCATGTTCTAAAAATAGAAGAACATGTCTCATTTCTGTGGTGGGATCTCTACCCAAATGATTCAAAACACCGTGCGGTTTTGCACTTTGATAAATTGTTCAAAGTACAAATTAGTGAATGAATAATAAGGGTGGATCTAAAAACATCCCTAGCCACTTCACTGTGTCTCGATGTGCAATCTGGGCACAAACATATGAAATGGATGGATTCAAATTTCTAGTCCATTTTTGAGCATGACTAGTGCATGGACTTTAGGATGGGATTTTTATCCCAATCAAGATTTTGAGAATCCTTGATTCACTTGAATTTGATTTGGAAAACTTGAAGTTTGGTTGATCCAAACATCTAACTTGGATGTTTGTTCAATGCTTAACTCCCAACTAATAGTTACTTGATTTTTGTAGCCGACTTGAGGACTACTATATCCTAATGGGCTTAAAAATCCTATGTAAACTGTAAGAGAAAGTTTTCCATTTATTTTGGGTAAACCTAACTATATCCTGACCAAGTCCAATGCAAAAAGAAAATTTTCCCACGTAGGATACTTTTCTCAAAGACTTTAGCTGAACGTTCTTCGGAATAGTCAATTTGATTAGCAAATCCTTACTTCACTATTCAAGAGTGTACTGAACTCTAGGAATTCATAAGAGTTATGCTAGTATCTGAAAGCAAACTCAAATGAATAATTCAAACTTGGACTTGGTATCTTTTGAAGATTTAATAAGTTCTTGTACAGAACAACTATCTAGGATGTTTAATTTAGTTATCTAGTTCCAATCGGCTAACCCTAGACTTTTGCAATAGAAATCAGATACCAAATCTGAGTCAATTCCAAAAGATTTGGAAAGCAGAAGGAAATAACTAAAACTCTGTATAACTAATTCAAACTTTGAAAATATGTAAACTTGCTATGAGTCAAATTCTAGATGACTCAGGACTTTAACTTCTCAATGATCTGTTTCAACAAGTTATTAAAGCATTTTCTCTATCTTTAAGAGAAATAAGCTGGATTCTCATAAAGATTCAAAGCAACTCAAAAACATCATCCATCCATAAGATACTATTGTGGTAACCAACATCAGTGTGTCGACCCACTGAGGTTCTGTTAATGAGTTTTGTATTCAAATAATGCTTCACTTGAGACTAAGTTCGGGTCATATTCAGTCTTTCTAACTCCTTACTAGAATTGCAATTCTTATGCATTTCTTTGAGTCAAAAGAGTGAATTTACCAAGTTACATTTTAGTTAGTATGTTCCTTAGTCTAAAGGTTCAGCTCAAAGTCAAAGTCTTACCCTTTCAGAATTTTATCAAAATATTTTTGAATCATCAACATTTTAGCTTGAAGTGTTTCAAGAAGAACTTGGAAGCTACTTACTTCGTATCTTCTTACTAACTTGATCTTGAAGTATCTTGAGATCATACTTTTATCCTCCTTGAATTAAAACTTATCCTTGGAAGTTTTAATTCCCTTGAAGATCAAATCTAACTTCAAAATCCATTCTTAGACTAAAAGATAATTATCCTTCCACAGTTCGATGTCCCATACCATCTTTCCTACATCAATCTGAGTATAAAATCTGGTGTCCCATACCATCCTATTTTATATTCACACTAATGTGTGTGTGATATTTATCCTAAAGTCTAAACATATCTTGATAGAGTACCTTTTTACTTCAACTCTTTTAAGTTTGAGGCATTACCTCTAACTTGATATTCTAGGTTTTGGATCCCTCAACAGGATCATTTCACGATCTTATTCTTTCCTTTTGGGAACTCGGAAAACTTTGATAGAATACCCATTCTTCTTCACTAACTTCTTGTTTTTAGACTCCTTTCTTAATGCAACATTAAATAGCTACCCTGGCTAGGACTTTAAAGTACTATCTCTAGTGCATAAGTCTAAGCATCCGCTCATGCTTCTAGATTTCACGTTTAGGAAATCCCTTTAAGGATAGGTAAACTTTTATGTTACACCTTCTACAGACATATTTAGTTTTGACACAGTTGCAAACTACATACTTGGAATCTTTACTCTGTTCAAACTTGGAGCAGCTTACTATTTGGATTGCCAATACTTGGGCAAAATTCATAGTAGTTCCACATGCAAGTCTTGGACAACCATGGCCAAGATTAATCAATTCTTATTATGGGATAGAATCAACACATAGTCTTTATCATTAAAATCTCTTGAGCTTTCCTAAGCTTTTTGGCTTACCTGTAGAATTTTTTAGAGATCTTTCCCCAACTCAAGTCCAAGCATGTTCTAATGCCTTTGAGATTCTAAAGCTAATAATCTTTGATATACCTTTGGGTTATATCACTATTTGGACTTAAGTAAACATACCAAAGGTTTGGGAACTATTGGGAACTACTTTCTATCTAAAGAGTTTAAAGAATTTCCTTCTCACTACTTGGGAGAGCATTAATCTTCAACGACTATATAACCATGTGTGCATCCAACCATCCATGTCCAATTATCTATGCACAAACTATATATCTTCTACCTAACAGAAAGTTATAAATATACATGTGCACAGGCTTGAGTGCATCCTATTCCTTTTGCAACCAAGAAGAAAATATAAAATGTGCATGAAAACATTCCTTTTTATACGCATGCATGTGTTCAATGAGTGTTTCAATATGTTTATGCTCTTTCATGTAGGTTTCAATAATTTGCATCAAGATTATCAAAAATGAAGTTTACTACCATACTTCAATTATTAAAACGCATCCTACGTGAAATCAGAGAACAAAAATAAATAATGAAACCAGTCAATAACTTGAAGAATACTTATCTCCCAATTAAGCTTCATCCCGCCTTTGATCCTGAAGAAGAGACAACCTTCATAGCCATGCTCACAATTGGCTTCAATCCTTTGGTCTATGAGAAGAGTCGTAAAATCCTCTTTGAAGAGCTTTGATTTTTATGTTCTTCTATGCACTTCAAAGCATATTATCATAATGATTGAGGCATCATTTTCGATTACAGACAGGCACATATCCATTTTTGGGTCCACCAATTGTGGAATGATCTTCATACTTTTTTTCTTGGATAATCTAAGCTTCCAGGACATAATATAAATATATAAAAGAACTCGAAGATGCAAACCAATAGAATTGATCGAATGGGTTAGATCAATCAGTTCATATGCAAAGACAAAGGACAGATAGTGATTGCAGAAATGTATCTCATCCAAAGGCTTCTAGCGTAATGGCTAAGTGATGATTGTGGAGATGAGCACCGAGGCTCAAATCCTCGATGACTACACTTAAGTGATCTTTCTTTTCTCAGTTGTCTAAGCTTCTGCAACCCAAAAATATGATCAGTATGAGAGTTAACGCCCGACTGATGTGGACAACAACTCATGCAACACTGGTGGAGAGGGGAAATTGTTGTTCTCCTAGACGTCGCATGTTCGAATCCTATCTTAGAGTTGATATTGAAGTTAACCTTCTTTTGCCTTATAGTTTAGACTTCTCCATGCTTGAAATGATGTTGTATCTATATAATTGGGGATACCTACAGCCCACGTGCCTGCGCTTGTGGATAAGGCAACGAGAATTCTTCTCGATGTTGAGGGTTCAAGCCCCGCGCGCGACCAATGTTCCTCTTAATCTCCTTTTGGCGTGATCTGGATGCTTTTGCAGCGTCGAGAATTAGGATTCTATACAATTTTGCCCACTTGAGGCCATCATGAAAATTAACCACTAGGCTAAGTGGGTTACTTGAATATGAGAGCACATGAACTTATGCTTCAGTAGTTTCTTGAGATCTTTGGCCCTACACACGAGTGACCAAACGGTGTCCGATGTCAGATCTGTCTGAACCGATCAGACCCTTAGATCAGAGACTTATTTTATTACATGATCATTGATACATGTTTGGTTTGACAAAGCCTAAATACATGAAACTCTAAGCATATGCTATGTGTGCATATGTAGCTGCTTCTTTTTGTTGATGTAAAGGATAAAAGCAAGGGAGGCCAACCACTTGTAAGACTTCGTGGAGGCATGTTGGTGCATGTCAATCATCAATTGAAGGATTATGAATAAATGAAGACAAGAGATTAAGAAGATATCAAATTCAGAAGTTTGAAGGAAGGACATACTCAGAAATTCAAAGCTATGTACACATATGTACATTAGTTCAGTTATAGCTGACTCACACTTATGATTAGTCATAAGTTTGTATATATTTGCCTATAAATAGTTTGAAAGAGTCGGGACATGTAGAAGAGAGACATAGAGAAGAAATTTGAGATGAGTTAGTTGATGTACATTGTACAAAACATCCATCAGATGTATGAAGGAAATAGATAAGTGAAAAGTTCAGAAATGGCGCGTCGATCTTCTCCGCCATTCTCCTTCTGTGTTTAATCTTTTGAGAAATCCTTTTGCACGAATCTAAGTCAATAGCTAATCTATCTATGACTAGAATTTGAGAGGTTAATTGTGATCAGGTTGAGAGAATTTAGTTTAGGAACATTCATATGTAAAGATGTTCTGAGAGTCATCAAAACTGGCGCAGATTTCATGTTCAGAGAAATGATCATTGCTCAGTCTACAATGTAAAGTTTTACACAAGTGAGGGCTCAAAATCTAAGTTGGAAGGTAAGCCATCTATGGCTAAAAGATCTTGATCAAATGGGATTTACTTTGGGAGAACCAGCGTTAAGAAGTTGCAAGTGTCAAAGTCGCCATTGCAGAAAAGGTGTTTCAGACATAGGTAAAGTGTTTCACACATTTCTCAATGTGTACTCAATCATTTTGAGAAATTTAACTTGGAAACGTTGCGCAACATTAAGGCGAAGCATTGTGCAAAGTTTTATTAAAAACTTTATAGGATTGATTAGTTAATGAGTGATTAACCTGCAGCAGACTTTCCAAGAAGTTTCAGTTTTCAATAGTTAGCCAAAATTCTGATAATTTGGTGATTGTTTTCTAAATTAAGTGGATTCAGAAGTTGTTCTTGATATAGAGGAGTTCTAAATTCAAGTACAACTTGTTCTTTTGGAGATTAACACTGTCCATCAAGGCACATAGGTCCAGTCAACCAACTCTCAACACCAAGGAGTTCTTATGATTGCAGTCCAACGACTGCTCCAAGGATGACAAACCTTTTCCATTACTTGTAGCTAATGTTTGAATGCATATGCAATGTGGGCAAAGAGATCACCTGAGTCATCGTATTGTCATGGAACTTCACGTCAGGTTCAAATGTAAGATTGAAAGGCCCGATTGATGGATCAAGTCAACCGCTAGTGTTCCAAGTGACAACGCATGCAGGATGCTACTAGCAAAATTCAAATGATAAATAGAAACTCACAAATGGTTAGTATTTCAATTAGGAAACCGTATCAAAGTTATTGTATGGTCTAGAGCTTGTGGCTAATAATTATGTAGTTTAACTAAGTTTGTTGGGGGCATGTGTTGTGCGATTGGAAGCAAATATTTAGAAATCAAAGAACCGATAGTCTCCATCTATGAGACTGTTAAGAGATGGAGGTTTGTTTGGTTCTAGAGGAAATAAATAGGTAGAAAGAAAAATATAGATTGGTCGACATGAATATTTGGAGATTGATGTGAAACTTCTCTAGAAAATGAATTTACATCTATTAATGAATGCTTGATATGAATCTAAATGAGTACTGAACATAATGTCGTATACAAATTATATGATCAACATGGAGCTATCACAAGAATTCCAAGTTTTAATGAACTAAATTTATCCAAATGGAAAAGATGGATGAAAACTCCAGCATCTCCAACTCGAGCCACAACAAACACTCATGCTCTTTCCACCTTCTGGTAGAATTCATATTTGATTCGTAGTATTTTATAACTCTTGTAATGTTCTGCTATAGAAAGTCATTAAGAAAAAACATCAATAAAAAATATATAAACAAAAATCATACTCATACAAGTATGTCCATTGCCTTCTTTTTTCATTTGATTTTCTTTATTTTTCTATTTTATTTTTCATCTCCATAAATAACTTAATTATTTTTCTTTCATTTAATTATATTCTTTTCTATGATTTTTGTTTCTCTTATATATACATGTTTATATTTTTTTTATGTTTTTTTCTTTCCTAATAAGTTATTATATTTTATAGTATCAGTTTATATATACTTCTATTACATTAATATCTACTTATAAAATATATTATAATAAATAGAACTAACCAAAGAATCCAATGAGTGAGTACCATGAGTCAGAAAACCTATGATCAATTATGCACATACAGTATGATTTGTCCACAAGCCAATCCCATAGACAATCACATCGTCAATTTCCCATACACTTGTTCAAAAGAAACAAACCTAATGAAGACTCATCCATTGACAGAGTTACGAGGAGACAACATAGAGACGTGACCAAAGACCATATGCAAAAAAAAAAAAAAAGACCATATGCAGACTTAACCACGTCGCATTCCCGTGTTGGCTCCCCTTCGAAAATATATATGGAGCATGTATGTTGGATCCCCTTTGAAATCTTTGAACCATCCATAAAAGCATGCATCATAATGAAGAATATGTACTTCAAAAGCTTTCGCTAAATATTTATGTTCTACGTAGGCACACAGGGACTAAAGTTTTCTTCAACAATGTACCCTCCGAAGATCTTCTTCTACCTTCTTTCCATACAAGAGTAGCAGCCTTCGACGTCTTCCTTTCAACTCTCAAAGCTGTGTTCACCTTGTTCGAATGTAGTTCTATCTTCTTAGATATAAGCGCAACTAATATCATTGCTTTTCTCTCTATTCAATACTTCCTTCTCAACTTGAATTTGTCACGATTAAAGAATTCTTCCATGCATTCATACAGAAGTGATCTACGTAGGCACACAGGTACTAAAGTTTTCTTCAACAATGCACCGTCCGAAGATCAAGTTTGAAGTGTCTCAATTATTTTAGTTGATATGTTGCATGTTCTCTGCTTGCTCGCAGTACTAAGGTTGCGTATGTCCACGTGAAGGGCTCCGGTCTAGAGTAGAATTCTTACAATTAAAATCATATTGAGCGAAAAAGTGTGAGTTGCATTGCTTTGACAGTAAAACCGTATGCATTTGCTGCATCACTTGTGTATGAGCCTCTGCATAATGGGAACAAGGTATGCATGATTCTAGAAACTCAATGGCTACACTAGTTCCTGAACTTGTTTCCTATCGGCATTACTAATTGCTTGACTCCATGAACTGTAACTACCATATACAACGATGAAACTAATCAAGCATTAGCAATTCTGAATCAAAGCATTTATGTCCATTTTTGAGACGTTATCTAATCTACTCACAACTCGATTGGAAAACACATTTCACATGCACATAGCTAACTTGCGTATAATTGTGCATCTTTCTAACATCGTTAGTGTGCAAGGAAACCTAAGCTAATACCAATCTGATTCATTATTAAAAGAAAAGCAACACAAGAGAGGAAGTACCATCGGATATCGATTTCGCAAATCAACCACTTGAAAAGTACACATTACAAGGATTTGGGAAGATCCTGTTCAATGGTATTAGAGTAGTTTCATACACGGATGCATAAATTATCATGAGTCCACATAGTGTTATCGAAACCAGCAACTTGTAGAACACCTCGCTAGCTCCAAATCTTAAAGCTAAGGTGTTGATAAAGACATAGACCTTGCAATACCTTTTCAACCACGTATCAAAGTCCCCACTCGCATCGTTGGCTGCTCAAGAGTGACGACCTCAATAATCAAGGGAGATGAAGGTTCGTAATACTTGTCAAAAGGTCACCCATCCTAGTAAAATTCTTCTCGGAGCTCGCTTAATTGGCAATCCTTTGCCACTAAGGTTCACTCATGTGGTGATTGAGGAGGGGCAAAAAGTAAGCTTTATATTACCTTGAGCATGATTTGGGTGTTCAAGGCTTTCCTCTTGGCTTTTAGACCTTGTTTGAAGTAGTTCTTTGGGTGATCCATGGAGCCATTTTGGAGAGCAACCATCACTCGCCAAAAGTTCATAAGCACTTATCAACTTGTTTTGCAGAAGTGTATTCAGCCTCGCCTAAGGCTATTTTTGTAACAAAATTGAGCCCTTTGTCTCACTCACTATAGCTCATCGCTCATATATATTGTTCAAGCACTCATACTATGTATGTCTGTGTGGACATTGCCTATGTATGCTCATGTGATATGGTAGGATGATTATAATTTCCATAGCCTTCGGCATATTAAAGAGGACCATGGTGAGCTTTTTATGACTCCGAAGCACCGAAATATAACAATATCTTTAGTGATGTAGGTGGAAGAAATGTCCTGGCCTTAGCATAGAAGATATCCATTAGTGGGTTCATAGGTGCTTCGTAAGCCTACCTGAGTTACTTTGTTCACTTGGTATATATAGTGAGAAACGCAAAGATATGAAATGATACAATCATTCAATTTTATGGTTCTTTGATAAGTTCTTTGATAGTTCTTTGATGCTCATAGTCTCCATTTTCAAAAGTAGACTCTATTGAAATTTCCAGTGATTTTATTTTCCCCCATGCATAGGCTAATTCTATTACTTGACTTGTTTCTTAATGCAACCAATTTGTAAATGATCAATTTGACATTTGATTGTTTATCATTTTTCTCATGTTCTTATTTCTCTAGGGAAAGTCCATCAAAAGTTTCCCACTAACTTGATACTTAGACATATTTTGAAATGGTGAGTGGTACTTGGTCAATCAGTGTTCTAGTCATTTATTCATCATGATGGCATCATATGTTTCAAGCACATATGGTAGAGCAAGTTCTAGTGTAGGTGTCTCTAAAAAGATTTATATTTTTCAAGGGAACGTCATTTTGAGATTCGCAAGTTTGACAACACCAACTTCTCTTTATGGAAGAATCAAATTTGGGATATCTTGATTTATAGAAGTAAATGAAAGTTGGTTGGTAGTCCTACAAAAAAAAACATCATGAAATTGAGGATGATGATTGGAAGGAGGGGTCATTTCAATGATTCATGTACACTTGTAGATAGTGTTTATTTTCGTGCTTTGGACTCTTTGATAGTGGAGGAGGATGTAAAAGAAGCTTTGCAGCACCTACGAGAAAGAGAATGCCTCCAACAAAGCTTATCTGATGAGGAAGATATGACTTGTCCATGAAAGTCATAGATAATGTTTTTGCTCATTTGAATGTGTTTTATGCATTAGTTTCTCACTTGCAAGCTCAAATAATGGATATGGATGATGAGACTTTAGAATTTACATTTCTATGCACACTATCACCCTCAAGTGATACATTCTACATAGCTATTCACAACATGTGCCTAGAGGCAAGCTTCTCTATAATGCTATTTGTGGTTCACTTTTGATAGAAGAACTTTGTAGGAAGTCTATGTTTGTCACACATAATGGCGATGCATATAGTATAGTGTTAATGATTCTAACCAGAGAAAGAATCAATCACATGACAAGAGAAATAAAAAAGGCAATAATGGTCAATGTGGCAGGATTAGAAGAAAATCATGAAAGAGGGATATTCAATGACATCATTACCATAAGAAGGGACATATGGAGAAGGATTATCATGCGTTCAAGAATGCAAAAGGTAAAAGGAAGCACATTGATGAGCATGTTAAATAATTACCTATTCCATATACTTTAGTTGTAAAGATAAAAGAATTAAATACTATTTTTGATGATGCTATGGGCTGAATCTTGACAATATGATGCCTAGTGAGGCTCTCTTGGTTAGTTGCATCTTGCACACATAGTTTCTAGATTTCGCTGCTTCTTTTCATGTCAAACCACATAGAAAATGGTTCTCTAACTTTATAGTAAAGTCTCTTGGTAAAAATGAGCCTTGGTGATTGTTACTAGTGTGATGTTAGAATTGATGTTGTTGTGAAGTCTTCGCATGGTTTATTGTGTCGGGGATCTTAATGACCATGTATACAAAGTGAATCTTTATGCTCATTTTTTCATATTTCAAAGGGAAATGTGTTTATTGGTATTAGTAAGCAAAGTTTTATCACTTTACCTACTGTTTGTATTGGAAAGAAGATATCTTAGTTTGTACTGATTAGCCTAGGGCTTGTATATAGCATGGATATTTGGGCCACATATGTGATAGTGGAATGGAAAGTGTCTCTTGTTCTTTCTACTTGCATGTGTTATCTTTCTTTGATTTTTCATTTTCTAAACATTTTCAATATGGAAAGCAAACTATGAATGCTCATAGAATATATATTGTCTTCAATTCAGCCACTAGATCTTGCTCATAAAGATATGTGTGGTCATATGTCCACTTGGATATGGAAGAGCTGGGAAATATGATTATAATTTATGGAATTCCAAAACATGTTCAATGATAAAACACAATCGTGCCATTTTCAATCAAATGAAGATGCATAAACAACCCATTAAAGAGGTTGACGTGAGAGTATTTGTATTTGACGATTTTAGTTCTCTTGCTAGTATGCATAAAAATTGTAGAAAAGTTTCTATTCATGAAAATGTTCAACAACATTGTGCTATTGCTTATCAACCATTGAAATGATCTTCATGAGTATCACATCCACCTTAAGGATCTATTCAAGGATTATAATTTGTCATATTGAGAGATGTTGATGATGCAGAAGCTATGTAGATACATCATCATGCCATATGGGAGCATGCTATAGAGGAAGTACTTTGGCTTTCTAGATTGGCATTTGACATGGGCATATCTCAGCATGTACCATTTCTACTCAATGAAAGTTAGAGTGCTATTGCATTGGCTAAGAATTTGGTCCATCATGCAAAGATTAAGCACATTAAGGTGGAATATGACTTTTTTCGTGATTTCTTAGTTAGTGACTTCATTTTACTAAGAAGATTCATACTCAAGAAAATGAAGCAAATGCCTTGAGAAAAGCTCTACCATAAGGTAGGTTTAGAAATTGTTGTCACTTGATGGGGTTCACCTGATCTTGTTTTCCTTGGTCCCTTGTACATTTTGTAATAGGCCCATCACGTGGAAGTAGAGGGTATATACATTTAGTAAGATATAATTTGTCATTGTTTCTTTTTTCCTATACCCATATTAGCCATATTGGCATTCATTACGAGATTGTTATGGATTGTTAACATTAGTGCCTATGTGAAAAGACAAATGTTTGAAAGATACTCTTTTATATGTTTGTTCTAATAGATCATATCAGGTCTTGGACATATGCAAACTTTATTGAGAATTATCATTCATGAAACTTACATACAACATGTACTCTTTGTTCTCTAGTTTATTGCATTTCTTAGAGTTCTACATACATAGATACATAGGAGCATTGTATATCATCTGAAATGGTAACTTGCACTATGAAGACCTAGGAAGAGCCCCTTCAGGTACTTAGATTCTCCATTCATACACCTTACAAACGCATATGATATTCTTTGCTCTAAAGTACCCCATATGATTGGTTATGTGATTTTGAAAATTTTGACTCTATTTTTTCTTTACTCGACCTACTTCAGCTCTCTCATGCTCCACCATTTGAACTTCGAGCTTGATTTTACCTTCTTGGAACTTGGGAAGTTGATCCAAAATCTTTGTTTGTGCCATGTTGAGGAGTCTGGCCTCTCCTGGTTTTCCACTTCATGTTCACCAAGCATGTGGGCTTTGATGTTTTCAAATATGGGAAGATAATCTCAAATTCTACTAGGATATAACTTTCTAGAACTAATGATGGTTAAACAATCATAACTCTCAAAGCCACTTAAAAATGATTTAAAAATTTGCAAAATTCAACAAGAATCTAAGAGGCATCATCGGCAACAATAATTTCTCAAATCCAACTATAAAGTTATGATCTACACAAGTAGGACCAAAACACATATAAATATAGTGAGGGTTTATACCTCATGGTAGTTAAACACTTATACCTCATTGCCCAAAATGAAAAATGGTTTGAGACCTTCCAAAATTTAATACACTTTGAGAGGCATCACATGCAACAAGAATGTTCAAAATAGGACCTTTGATCATGAAGTTATGATCTCTACAAGAAGGAACAAAAACCCGCACAGAGTAGGGTGAGGTTTTAAATTGGATGGTAGTTAATCAATCATATCTTGCAGAGTAGAAAAGAAATAACGTGAAACTTTCTAAATTTAAAAGGCTTTAAGGTTCATCATAAGCAAGCAGAATTTTAAAAATCTCACTTCTTAATAGGTGTTTATTACTTCTACAACTATGAACACAAAACGTATGTAGAGCTGGGTGAGAATTTAGCCTTGATGGTATTTAAAAACTCATAAAGTATACGGAAAGAAATCAAATGACTTGAAAAAAGAAAATGAAAAATCTTGAATTTAAAATAAAATGTCTCTAGTAGAAATGTTTGGAAACCGAATTCAGATAATAAAGTTATAGTGACTAGAAGATGAGCATTTCTTCCTTCTTTTAGCACAAATTCCTCATGAACATTTTCTTCCTATTGTATCTCTCTTGCACGACTCTTAAATGTCCCAACCAAGAAGCCGAAGGGTCATTTTATACATGTTTTAGGACACTCTCTCTTAATGATGTCATATTCATTCCATTCACCCTAATCGAAGAAAAACTTTGAGTAACTAGCTCTAAAGATGCTATTTTTTTCTCTTCACTCGACATTGGTCATCTTGAAAATAGAAAGAAGATGAGTTTGAGAAAGATTCGATATTATGCAACATTATTCATTTCAATTTGTGTCCCCAAGGATGCAATAAGAATATAGCAAACAAATGCCATTAGAAATTACACACAAGCATGTTGAAAGTTTCACATTATGACATGTAGAATTGAGCTTATGGTGAAAGCTTCATACTAGGATGTACAATATAAGCATGAATATGGATCTCTTTATTGGTACCAAAAGTACTTTGGATGTCAGTTTTGCTTCACAGATATGTTCTAGAACACCCATATGTACTTAAAGCTGATTATGGTAATTCATGAAGCAAAAAGAATAATTACATTTTCAAGTCTGGTTACTATATCTAATGATAGAAATGATGTTCTAGAAAATGTGCATTTGCTATCCTTTCACTGAACCATCCAAAAATGATTTACCATGATAGAATAACAACCAAGTACTTGAGGTAGATTTTCGTTTTTAAGGATCCAATGTATGATCCACGTTTCAATTGGGCTGAACTATAAAAGGGATTTTTATTAGTGTTAAGTGGCATCTTGCCATTTCTCTTAGTTAAGACTAGTGGTAGTTTCTCGATGTATTGAACTCGATGTATTGAACTCGAGACCTCCTTCTTTAGACTGAAATGCCTTAAACACTATTATTTGTATTTTCTTGATAAATTCTCAAAAAATATCTTCATAACTATTCAAGTTTGAAGAGTTATTTAAGAAATCTCACATTCTACACATTTTTTATATTTTTGAATGGAGCACTTCATGTCAATGTACATAGTATGTATTATTCTCCATTAGTGAGCATTGAATACTTGATCAACAAAAAACTCAATGAGTATATTACTCATCCCATAACACAAAACGCTAAAGAGACATTGATGCCAAAACAATATTAATGAGAATTCTCCCTGATTAATGAGTAAATGCTTTAACAAAGGATCTAAAATGCTATAATAGATTAGTATAACCACTAAATACAGACTAGCATCACAATGTTTATGTTCCACTAGAGGGGACCTCTAGGTTACCTACCCTCTTTTGTGAGGTGGAGAAATAGTGGTTGAACTTTTCTCCCAAATGTCGGTCTTTCTCTTTGGGAGCTACCATAGAGGTTAGATATACCTTAATTGTTTTTACATGTCTCTCTATAGATTATAATGATGACATCTTTAATTTCTTATGCTAAGCGTCGAATCTCACATAATCCAAATGTGATAGGAATCAATTCAATGCATACAATGATGCAACGTATTGAGTGTATGCTCAATATTGGTGTCAAATATCAACTTGATGATTTTCATCTCTTCTTTTTCTTTTATTTCTGGCTCCTTCTTTGGTGGCATTTTCTAGAAATGTGTAATGGCTTTGTTAAAAATGTAACATCCTTGATAGTTTAAATCCATTAAGAAACGTCCTTTGGATTCCCTTGATATTTCTTTTACACTCTGTGAATTTTCCATTCCTCATTCCTTGTACATTTTGTTGGGTTTTGCTCTTTCAAAACCTTATGATTCCTCTGCTTCAACCTCCTTCTACTCATCTTTCTCTACTTGCAACCTACATAGAACACTTCGTGATGAGTTTCATTGGCACTTGGACCTCTAGTACTCATTTTTCTTCTCACCAAAAGGCCAAAAATTTCTCACACTCAAGTGAAAGATCCTTGAAATCAATGGAAATGATGAACATTTTTCAGTTTTCATCATCCTTCAAGACATTGAGAGTTTGGGCTACAAGATCATTACCTTTTACATGAAACTTGGTATCCCTTTCCACCGTTTGTCATACAAAAATAAGGCTTTTAGTGATAATAGGGACATGAAGTACCTCAAGACGTGATATCTCCAACATGTTTGATCACCTGATCTAAATTATTACCCATTTAGACATACTTTTTGCTTCACTACCTACAAGATTACAAAAACGTTCTCCTCTGCATGACATATGTTGTTGCAACTATATACCATTTGTCATCTTTAATCTGTTTATCTTCATAATCATGTCTCATTGCAAGTAAATAATCATTCTCCTCATTACTTTGTGAATTAGAAAAGTTCGCATGACCTCTATAATGGGTAGATCCATTTTTTTATTATCTAACTGTAGCATTCATTTCCATAATGTCGTGGATTGCAACAGACATAGCATCCATTGCGTTTATTCTTATTTGAGTTGTATTGTTGTACCATTCTCTTGAAACTCTTGATATTCCTCTTCCTCTACCATTTCCTTTTTTATTTGAGTGTTTCTTGTTTTTTCCTTGTTCTCCTTGCTGAAGGTTGCTCCTTCCTCTTCCTCTATTTGGAGTTCTTGTGAATCTACCTTTGTCTCTACTTGTATAAAGAAGTTGATTTTGCCCCTCCTTGGCTTTGCTTCCACCAAGCTTAAGATCCTATATCACCATTGATAATAGTCTTTGATCCATTTCAGAAATATTATCCCTTACATACACTGATGTTTCCACCTTTCCTCCTCTCTTAGCCAATTTAAGGCATGGGAAGCTAATGGTGTAGCCAATGGACCCTAAAGAGTTTGAAATCTATTCAATTTTGAGAATGAGGTCATTAATGGATTGGTTAAGACTCCTCCTAAGGTTCTTCAGCTCATTTGTCATTTTAATGTTCCAGTCTTTTCAAGACACTTGCATATCTCCTCAGATGTGTTGAAATTTTGTATATGACCAATCTTCATATTCCCTATATGTTGAGAAAATGTGAAGATTACTCTTCTATTCATCTTTTCCCACGCTTTGGATTCTCTTCTATAGGCATTAGTAGGGTTTCTTCATCAACAAGTGGCCTTAGATAACTACCATTAACCAAACCCCACAAACCTTTCCCCATTAAGTAATTGTTCATCCTAAATCTCCAAGGTTAATAGTTTGCTTTACCTAAATTCTCAATTTAATTTTTATTATCAAGCATAGCCTTAGTTTTTTTCTATCTTACATTGAATGAAAAGGAGGTTTTTCGGATGCCAAATTACCTCTCTAAGCTCCTTAGCCTTATCCTTTCTAGCCTTGAAGTTGTGATCATAGATTTGTCCCCCTTGGATCCACAATGTAGACTCCTTGCTCCTTACTCAATATTTAATTTTGCTCTTCTCCTTTCTTTAGGAGCCCCTTTTACTTCGTAAATAGATGATTTGGGTGCTCTAATATGATGTATGGAATATTTTTACACTTCCTATATGCAAAAAAATTGCATGGATCCCCTTACGATTTGTTTTCTTTCTTACATAGATGAATCTTCAAAATGTGATGTCATGTTGTTTAGCTTTAATTTTGACACAATTGACAAAACAAAAATGTAAGAATATAGTTCGTGAGAAATTATTTCTCCTTCCTCTTCTCATGAGATATGTGGTTTCATACAGTTGCAATGCACGTATGCCGGTGTGCAACAAACAATTCAAACAATGTGCAAATATGTGTGCAAAAAGATTCTTTTCATGCATTCATAATGACAACAAACAGGAACTTAAAGTATGTATACCTTGCTTGGCTTGTAGCCGAGGTTCAACATGTGTTCATATGTGATCTGCAACAACCTAATGATTACGTCCACCACGTGCTAGAGAGATGACTCTCCTCCATACCTTATGCTTGTATATATAGCTGCTCGAATCAATGAGGACCACAAATGTAACTAGAGTCCACAGGTGCATGTGCAATCTCCTCCACTCCTTCATATCTACCACTAGAGTCTGCTAGTGGCTGGAGTGATCTAGGCCACTACTTTAGTACCTTCCACTAGAGTCCACTAGTGGTTCGTATACTCCCCACTCGAGTTAAGTCTCACTGGACTCAAGTTAACTCACCTTAACTTGAGTTAGAAGGCTCCAGAGCTGCTTAGGCAAAACTCTCTTCCCATGCTCCCCATGTCGATTGAACCCAAGACCTCCTCCTTCACAACCAAGAGATTTAACCACTAGGATAAGTGGATTACTTGAATATGAGAGCACATGAACTTATGCTTGATTCTATCCTTGATATCTTTGGTGATACACACGAGTGACCAAACGGTGTCCAATTTCAGATCTATCTGAACTAATCGAACCCTTAGATCAGAGACTTACTTTATTACATTATTCCCCCCTTGGGGAAGATTTTCTTCCTCGAAAATAAAGCTATATATATAACCGTAGGCAACCCACGAGGCTCATGTTCTTAAACCAAAAGAACATGGTCATGTTCTAAAACTAGAAGAACATGTCTCATCTCTGTGGTGGGATCCCTATCCAAATGATTCAAAACACCGTTCGGTTTCACACTTTGATAAAATGTTCAAAGTAGAGATTAGTGAATGAATAATAAGGGTGCATCTAAAAACATCCTTAGCCACTTCACTATGTCTCGATGTGCAATCTGGGCACAAACATATGAAACGGATGGAGTCAAATTTCTAGTCCATTTTTGAGCATGACTGGTGCATGTTCTTTAGGATGGGATTTGTATCCCTATCAAGACTTTGAGAATTCTTGATTCACTTGAATTTGATTTGGAAAAGTTGAAGTTTGGTTGATCCAAACATCTGACTTGCATGTTTGTTCAATGGTTAACTCCAAACAAATAGTTACTTGATTTTTGTAGCCGAGTTGAGGACTACTCTATCCTAATGGGCTTAAAAAACCTATGTAAACTATAAGAGAAAGTTTTTCATTTATTTCGGGTCAACCTAACTATATCTTGACCAAGTCAAATGCAAAATGAAAATTATCCCATGTAGGATACTTTTCTCAAAGACTTTAGCTGAAAGTTCTTTGGAATAGTCAATTTGATTAGCAATTCCTTACTTCATTGTTCTAGAGTGTACTGAACTCTAGAAATTCATAAGACTTATGCTAGTATCTGAAAGCAAACTCAAATGAATAAGTCAAACTTGGACTTGGTATCTTTTGAAGATTGAATAAGTTCTTGTACAGAACAGCTATCTAGGATGTTTAATTTAGTTATCGAGTTCCAATCGGCTAATCCTGGACTTTTGCAATAGAAATCAGATACCATATCTAAGTCAATTCCAAAAGATTTGGAAAGTAGAAGAAAATAACTAGAACTTTGTATCACTAATTCAAACTTCGAAGATATGTAAACTTGCTATGAGTCAAATTCTAGATGACTCAGGACTTTAACTTCTCAAAGATCTGTTTCAACAAGTTATTGAAGCATTTTCTCTATCTTTAAGAGAAATAAGCTGGATTCTCATAAAGATTCAAAGCAACTCGAAAACATCATCCATCCACAAGATACTAGTGTGTTAACGAACATCAGTGTGTCGACCCACTGAGGTTTTGTTAATGAGTTTTGTATTCAAATAATGCTTCACTTGAGACTAAGTTCGATCATATTCAGTCTTTCTAACTCCTTATTGGGAATGCAATTCTATTGCATTTCTTTGAGTCAAAAGAGTGAATTTACCAAGTTACACATTTAGTTAGTATATTCCTTAGTCAAAAGGTTCATTTCAAAGTCAAAGTCTTACTCTTTCAGAAATTTATCAAATATTTTTGGATCAACAACATTTTAGCTTGAAGTGTTTCAAGAAGAACTTGGAAGCTACTTACTTCGTATCTTCTTACTAACTTGATCTTGAAGTATCTTGAGATCATACTTTTATCCTACTTGAATTAAAACTTATCCTTGGAAGTTTTAATTCCCTTAAAGATCAAATCTAACTTCAAAATCCATTCTTAGACTAAAAGATAATTATCCTTCCACAGTCCCATGTCCCATACCATCTTTCCTACATCAATCTGAGTACAAAATCTGGTGTCCCATACCATCATATTTTATATTCACATAATTGTGTGCATGATATTTATCCTAAAGTCTAAAGATATCTTGATAGAGTACCTTTTTACTTCAACTCTTTGAAGTTTGAGGCATTACCGCTAACTTGATATTCTAGGTTTTTTATCTCTTCACAGGATCCTTTCACGATCTTATTCTTCCCTTTTGGGAATTGGGAAACCTTTGATAGAATATCAATTCTTCTTTACTAAGGTTTTCAAAAGAAAAACCCACTATCATTCTAAGTTCTTGAATTTATCAAATTCAAGTCTAATTGGTTATACTTGGCCAATTTGTAATGACAAGAGTTGTTTTTACTTCTTGTCTTTAGATTCCTTTCTTAATGCAACATTAAATAGCTACCCTGGCCAGGACTTTACAGGAATCTCTCTAGTGCATAAGTCTAAGCATCCGCTCATGCTTCTGGATTTCACGTTTAGGAAATCCCTTTAAGGATAGGTAAACTTTTACGTCACACCTTCCACAAACATATTTAGTGTTGACATAGTTGCAAACTACATACTTGGAATACTTACTCTGTTCAAACTTGGAATAGCTTACTATTTTGATTGCCAATGCTTGGGCAAATTTCATAGTAGTTCCACCCGCACTTCTTGGACAACCATGGCCAAGATTAATCAATTCTTGTAAATCATGGGATAGAATAAAGAGGTATTCTTTATCATTAAGATCTCTTGAGCTTTTCTAAGATTTTTGGCTTACATGTAGAATTTTTTAGAGATCTTTCCCTAACTCAAGTCCAAGCATGTTCTAATGCCTTTGAGATTCTAAAGCTAAGAATCTTTGATATACCTTTGGGTTATATCACTATTTGTACTTAAGTAAACATACCAAAGGTTTGGGAACTGTTGGGAACTACTTGCTATCTAAAGAGTTTAAAGAATTTCCTTCTCACTACTTGGGAGAACATTAATATTCAACGACTAGAGATCCATACTAGTCCATGCCATGTGTGCATCCAATCATCCATGTCCAATCATCTATGCACAAACAATATATCTTCTTCCTTACAATAAATATACATGTGCACAAGCTTGAGTGCATCCTATTCCTTTTGCAAGCAAGAAGAAAATATAAATTGTGCATGAAAACATTGTTTTGTATATGCATGCATGTGCTTAATGAGTGTTTCAATATGTTTATGCTCTTTCATGTAGGTTTCAATACTTCACATCAAGATGATAAAAAATTAAGTTTACTACCATACAATGATTAAAATGCATCCTACGTGAAACAAGAGAACAAAAACAAATAATGAAACCAATCATTAACTTGAAGAATACTTATCTCCCAATTAAGCTTCATCCCTCCTTTGATCCTCAAGAAGAGCCAACCTTCATAGCCATGCTCACAATTGGCTTCAATCCTTTGCTCTATGAGAAGAGTCGTAAAATCCTCTTTGAAGAGCTTTGCTTTTTCATGTTCTTTTATGCAATTCAAAGCATATTATCATAATGATTGAGGCATCATTTTTGGTTGCAGATAGACAGAGATCCATTTCCGGGTCCACCAATTGTGGAATGATCTTCATACTTTTTGTCTTGGATAATCTAAGCTTCTAGGACATAATATAAGTATATAAAAGAACTCAAAGATGCAAATCAATAGAACTGATTGAATGGCTTAGATCAATCAGTTCATATGCAGACACAAAGGACAGATAGTGATTGCTGAAATGTATCTCATCCAAACGTTTCTAGCGTAATGGGTAAGCGATGATTTTGGAGATGAGCACCGAGGTTCGAATCTCAGATGACTACACTTAAGTGATCTTCCTTTTCTCATGTGTGTAAGCTTCTGCAGCCCAAAAATATGATCAATATAAGAGTTAACGCCCGACTGATATGGACAAAAACTCGTGCAACACTTGTGGAGAGGGGAAATTGTTGTTCTCCTAGACGTCGCATGTTTGAATCCTACCTTACAGCTGCTATTGAAGTTAACCTTCTTTTGCCTTATGGTTTAGACTTCTGCACTCTTGAAATGAGGTTGTATCTATATAATTGGGGAGACGTACAGCCCACGTGCCTACGCTCATGGATAAGGCAGCGAAAATTCTTCTCGACGTTGAGGGTTCAAGCCCCGCGCGCGAGCATTGTTCCTCTTAATCTCCTTTTCACGTGATTTGGATGCTTCTGTAGTGTTGAAATTACAATTATATACAACTTTTCCCACTTGAGGCCATGTTATCGTCCTGCCTTCTTGGACTAGATGAAGACCTCTTCATCACGAGGTCCTGAGTTCGAATCTCGGCATTAGAAGCCGTGTGCAAACAATGAAATATCTCTTTTGCTTCACATAGCAATTCGGGTTGGGGTATAATATTACATGCCATTAAGGGAGCAGATGGCATGATATGCAACAAACACATTAGCCATGAAAGCTTGAAGTGAAGATGATGGGACCACTATGATCACCTTGAGATCTTGAGGAAGGAGAGGATAAGATCAAGGTCTCCACGAAAGCTCTAGGCTCTGATACCAATGCAACAACCTAATTATTACGACCACCATGTGCTAGAGAGATGAATCTCCTCCCAACCTTATGCGTGTATATATAGCTGCTTGAATCAACGAGGACCACAAATGTAACTAGAGTCCACAAGCGCATGTGCGATCTCCTCCAATCCTTTCATATCTTCCACTAGAGTCCACTAGTGGTCGGTATACTCGCCACTCGAATTAAGTCTCACTAGACTCAAGTTAACTCACCTTAACTTGAGTTAGAAGGCTCTAGAGGTCCTTGGGCAAAACTCTCTCCCCATGCTCCCCATGCGGATTGAACCCAAGACCTCCTGCTTCACAACCATGAGACTTAACCACTAGGCTAAGTGGATTACTTGAATATGAGAGCGCATGAACTTATGCTTGAGTCTTTTCCTGAGATCTTTGGCCATACACACGAGTGACCAAATGGTGTCCGATGTCAGATTTATCTGAACCGATCGGACCCTTAGATCAAAGACTTACTTTATTACATGATCACTGATACATGTTTGGTTTGACAAAGCCTAAATACATGAAACTCTAAGCATATGCTATGTGTGCAAATGTAGTTGCTTCTTTTTGTTGATGTAAAGGATAGAACAAGGAAGGCCAACCACTTGTAAGACTTCGTGGAGGCACTTAGGTCAAGTCAACTAGCTCTCAACACCAAGGAGTTCTTATGATTGCAGTCCAAGGGGTGCTTCAAGGATGACAAAGCTTTTGCATTACTTGTAACTAGTGTTTGAATGCATATGCAAAGTGGGAAAAGAGATCACCTAAGTCATCGTATTGTCATGGAACTTCACGTCAGGTTCAAATGTCAGAGTGAAAGGCCCGATTGATGGATCAAGTCAATCGCTAGTGTTGCAAGTGACAACGCATGCACGATGCTGCTAGCAAAACTCAAATGATAAATAGAAACTCACAAATGGTTAGTAGTTCAGTCAGGAAACCTTATCAAACTTATTGTATGGTCAAGAGCTTGTGGCTAATAATTATGTAATTTAACTAAGTTAGTGGCTTGTGTGATATTGTTTTTAGAATCCCTGCTCCATTTTAGCATTACCAAAAGTCCAAATTATATGGAGCAAAGTTGTCGAATGTGCTGACGCATAGACTTCCCGGCTGCATCCATGACTGGATCTTCATTAGGTATGTGATATATTTTAGAGTCGTCATTCTCATGGGCTCCCCAAGGTGTATGTGGAGATCCCATCTGATCTAATGTGAAGATCCCATCTGATCCAATGTGTGTATGCATATGCATTTGTCTATGCATATGCATATGTGTATGCATATGCATATGTGTATGCATATGCATATGTGTATGCATATGCATATGTGTGTATGCATATGCATTTTTGTATGCATATGTATGCTTGTATGCATATGCATGGTTGTATGCATATGCATGTATGTGTGTATGCATATGCATCCTTGTATGCATATGCATGTATCTGTGTATGCATACGCATGCGTGTATGTGTATGCATGCTTGTGTGTATGCATATGCATGCTTGTATGCATATGTATGTATGTGTGTATGCATATGCATGCTTGTATACATATGCGTGTATGTGTGTATGCATATGCATGCTTGTATGCATATGCATGTGTGTATGCATATGCATGCTTGTATGCATATGCATGTATGTGTGTATGCATATGCATGCTTGTGTGTATGCATCTGCATGGTTGTATGCATATGCATGTATGTGTGTATGTATATGCATGCTTGTGTGTATGCATATGCATGCTTGTGTGTATGCATATGCATGTATGTTTGTATGCATATGGATGCTTGTATGCATATGGATGCTTGTATGCATATGCATGTATGTGTGTATGCATGTGTATGTGTATGCATATGCATGTGTGTATGTATATGCATATGTGTATGTGTATGCATATGCATGTTTGTATGCAAATGCATGTTTGTATGCATATGCATGTGTGTATGCATATGCATGTTTGAATGCATATGCATGTTTGTATGCACATGCATGTGTATGTGTATGTATATGCATGTGTGTATGCATACGCATTGTGTATGTGTGTACGAATATGCATGCTTGTATGCATATACAAGTGCTTGTATGCATATGCATGCTTGTGTGCATATGCATGCTTGTGTGTATGCATATGCATGCTTGTGTGTATACATATGCATGCTTATATGCATATGCATGCTTGTGTGTATGCATATGCATGTATGTGTGTATGCATATGCATGCTTGCATGTATGCATATGCATGATAATATGCATATGCATGTATATGTGTATGCATATGCATGTGTATGTGTATGCATATGCATGTGTGTATGTATATGCATGTGTGTATGCATATGTGTATGTGTATGCATATGCATGTTTGTATGCACATGCATGTTTGTCTTCATATGCATTTGTGTATGCATATGCATGTTTGAATGCATATGCATGTTTGTATGCACATGCATGTGTATGTGTATGCATATGCATGTGTGTATGCATATGCATTGTGTATGTGTGTATGCATATGCATGCTTGTTTGCATATGCATGCTTGTATGCATATGAGTGTATGTGTGTATGCATATGCATGCTTGTATAAATATGCATGCTTGTGTGTATGCATATGCATGTTTGTATGTATGCATATGCATGCTTGTGTGTATGCATATGCATGTATGTGTGTATGCATATGCATGCTCGTGTGTATGCATATGCATGCTTGTATGCATATGCATGCTTGTATGCATATGCATGGTTGTGTGTATGCATATGCATGGTTGTGTGTATGCATATGCATGCTTGTGTGTTTATATGCATATGCATGCTTGTATCCATATGCATGCTTATGTGTATGCATATGCATGTATGTGTGTATGCATATGCATGCTTGTAAGCATATGCATGGTTGTGTGTATGCATATGCATGATTGTATGTATGCATATGCATGCTTGTGTGTATGCATATGCATGCTTGTATGCATATGCATGTATGTGTGTATGCATATGCATGCTTGTATGCATATGCATGTATGTGTGTATGCAAATGCATGTGTATGTGTATGCATATGCATGTGTGTATATATATGCATGTGTGTATGTATATGCATGTGTGTATGCATATGTGTATGTGTGTGCATATGCATGTTTGTATGCACATGCATGTTTGTATGCATATGCATGTGTGTATGCATATGCATGTGTATGTGTATGCATATGCATGTGTGTATGCATATGCATTGTGTATGTTTGTATGCATATGCATGTTTGTATGCATATGCATGTTTGTATGCATATGAATGTGTTTGTTTATACATATGTGAGTGTGTATGTATATGTATCTCTCCCTCTCTACGTTTCACACACTCTCTCTCTCTCTCTCTATATCAATCAAAAACAAAGAAATCACTTACATCGATGTAATTGTTTGAATCAAGGTCGTCAAAATCCACTTGAAGTTCTCGTTCGTCGAATTTTTAAAGATTTGATCCCAAAATCTCTTGCAAAACTAAAGACAAAAGATATTAGAAAAGAAAAAACATAAAGAAAGAAAAAAGAGTGCTACAATATGTGCGATCTACTTACCAAAACTTCATATCTATAAAAATAGAGGTGTGCTTAGAGAGAGAGAGAGGGAGGGAGAGAGAGAGAGAGAGACACTACAACATATGAGGGGCATACCGATGCTGCATATACCGACGGTCATAGTCGGTGTCAGTATAGCCCTCGAAAAATCTCACTAAGAGATACCGACGGTCAAGTGACCGTCGGTATGACCGTTTTAAATGGATCGTTGATGTGGCCCGCAGCCGTCGGTATAAGCGTCGGTATAGGCATCGGCATAGGCATCGGTATGAGTATCGGTATAAGTGTCGGTAATTTACTGGCAACTACTGACGCATATACCGACGTCCATACCGGCCCCTATACCGGCGGCGAGTTTTAAACATACTGCGAACCCGAGAGCAAAACTTCACATTTTTGCGCATGTTTGAGTACTGTCGGTCTACTGTCGAACTTGCGCGCCCGAACCTGCATTGTCTTGTGCACACACACACATACACGGATCTCTCTCTCTACACACACACTCTCTCGGCTTAGATCTCACATCTTGGTAAGTGCTGCGCGTACCATTAGCATTTGTGTTTCTCTATGCTTTAGGGTTTCTAATTTCTCTTTTCGTTGATTTTGCAGAAGTTCTTTGGCATCGATTATTTGGAATTGGACGAGAGACGACCTACATTACGCTTTGACGACAAAGATTCAAAGAGGGACATACTTGTAAGTGATTCTTTTATTCGCTATTGATAGAGAGAGAAGGAGAGAGAGAGAGAGAGAGAGAGAGAGAGAGAAAGAAAGAGAGAGAGAAGAGAAAGGAAGATACACATTAATTTACACATGCATACATACACACATACATGTACACACATGCATGCTTACATACACACACCTATACACACATGCATGCTTACATACACACACACACATATACACATATGCATGCATACACACACACATAAATTTACACACATGCATACATACACACACATGCATACACACATACATACACACACATATATACACATATACATACATACACATACACACACACATATACACACATACATACACACACGCATATATACACACATATACACACATGCATGCATACATACACACACATATACCGGCATGCATGCATACACACATATATACACACATGCATACATACACACGTATACACACATGCATGTATACATACACACACATGTATACACATGCATACACATAGACACACATACACATACATGCATGCATACATACACACACGTACACACACATGCACACACATGCATGCCTACATTCACACACATACACATACACACACATGTTTACACATGTATAAATACACACACACATGTATACATGCATACATACACACACATATATACACACATGCATACATACACAAATATAATCCTATTTCTATTTTGAAGTTTTTTTTTACATCAAATATATAAAAATAGGATTAGGGTTTTAGGGTTAAATATTTAAGATTAGGGTTTTAGGGTTTTAACACCTACATAACATATATGCACACATACACATGCACATATAATACATATATACATGTATATACACATGTATACAGAAATATACATATTTTAGGTCTAGATATTTAAGATTAGGGTTTTAGGGTTTCGTATTTCAGATTTAAGTCTAAGTCTTTCTGATTAGGGTTTTAGGATTTTAATACGTAGATAACATATATACACAAACACACATATACATATAATACATACATACATGTAGATACACATGCATACAAAAATATACATATTTTAGATATAAATCTTTAAGATTAGGGTTTTAGGGTTATAACACCTACATAACATATATGCACACATACACATACACATGTAATACATATATACATGTATATACTCATGTATATAGAAATATACATATTTTAGGTCTAGATATTTAAGATTAGGGTTTTAGGGTTTAGTATTTCAGATTTAAGTCTAAGTCTTTCTGATTAGGGTTTTAGGATTTTAATACGTAGATAACATATATACACAAACACACATATACATATAATACATACATACATGTAGATACACATGCATACAAAAATATACATAGTTTAGATTTAAATCTTTAAGATTAGGGTTTGAGGGTTATAACACCTACATAACATATATGCACACATACACATACACATGTAATACATATATACATGTATATTGTAATAGGCCTCTTTTCTAGTGAAATAATTCATTTTGAACTTTCTGAATTTCATTGTGGGGATAATGCTTAGAACGAATAATTAGGTCATTTTATGCATGTAGGAAAAATTTTGGGTTGACAAGTTTCATATTCTCTGTCTAGACCTTAATTGCATCATGTTTTCCAGTGGGATTTTGAAGGTGAAGATGAAAGAATTAAGGAAAACTCTGTATGAGGGAAAGGTAGAGCAAGTAGAAGAGAATAAAAGTGCGTGTGTGAGATTTTTGTGAATCATGTTCTAAGTACCTCGTTCAGGGTCCTACGTTTAGTTCATTGTATGAAAATGCCTTGATTTTACTCTCTCTCTAGAATTTTAAACCTTCCAGGGCTCAAAAGTGGCATTTGGAGGTGGATTTGGACCTCGGACGGCTCTAACACTATTGTGCAGATCAAAAAATTGAATAAAAGTGTCTCTCACAAGCTTAACCTAATTCTTCATTGTTTTTTAGTTACAGGGCTTTTATTTTAGTGTTCTTGTTACTATGCATAAAAATTGTAGAAAAGTTTCTATTCATGAAAATGTTCAACAACACTGTGCTATTGCTTAACAACCATTGACATGATCTTCATGAGTATCACATCCACCTTAAAGATCTATTCAAGGATTATATTTTGTCATATTGAGATATGTTGATGACGCTTTTTGTTATAAAGAAGCTATGTAGATAGATCATCATGCCATATGGGAGCATGCTATGAAGAGTGAACTTGATTCTATTCATAAAAATGGTACTTGCAAATTGGTACCTTTGACTAAGGGTAGGAAAGCCTTACCATGCAAATGGGTATATAAGTTTAAACTCGTATCAAATAGGGCTTCTCCAAAATATAAATCACAATTGGTTGCATAGGGATTTAAGAAACAACAATGAGTTGATTTTGAAGAAACTTCTCACCTTTAGTCAAGATGATAACATTATGCATGTTCCTTGGATTATTTGAAAAGGAGAACTTAAAGCTGGTCCAAATTGATGTGAAGACTTTTTTCTTGGATGGAGATCTTATAAATGACATATATATGAAATAGCTACGAGGATATAGAGTTCTTGGAAAACATAGTCTAGTGTGTAATATTAAGAAGACGTTATATGGACTTAATTAGTCACTTAGATAATGGTATCAAATGTTTCATGCATTCATGAAGTCCCAATGATATTCTTGAACTAATGAGGATCACTATCTCTACACAAAGAGATGTTCAGATGGTAGCTTCATATGACTGATGCTTTATGTTGACGAAATATGTTGATTTTTGGGAACTCCTAAAAAACTTGTCTTTCTTCAAGAGTGAGTACATAACGGAAATAATTCGTAGATTCAATATGCTTGGTGTATAGGCATTGAGTACACCATTGTCTATATATGTGAATTTGAGAAAGGATGATTGTCCCAAAGCTCATGAGGAGAAGGAATTCGTGAGTGAAAATCCATATCAACATCCTGTTGGTAGTCTCATGTATGCTATGGTAGCTACTAGACCATACATGCCTTTTATAGTTGGAGTTGCAAGTAGATGTATGCCAAATCCTAGCGAGAAGAATTGGTATGAAATCAAAATGATATTGATATATTTGAGTGAAACTAAGGATATGTGTCTATGCTTGGGTAGAGGTGATTCATCCATTATTGGATACATAAAACTTGATTATGCTGATTGTTTTTACAATAGGACGTCTACTTTAGGTTACATTTATTTTTCCACTAATGAGGCATGGAAGGAAGCACTTTGGCTTTCTAGATTCGCATTTGACATGGGCATAGCTCAGCATGTACCATTTCTACTCAATGAAAGAAAGAGTGCTACTGCATTGGCTAAGAATTTGGCGTAGCATGCAAAGACTAAGCACATTAAGGTGGAATATGACTTTTTTCGTGATTTCTTAGTTAGCAAGTTCATTTTACTGAGAAGATTCATACTCAAGAAAATGAAGCAAATTCCTTGAGAAAAGCTCTACCATAAGGTAGCTTTAAAAATTGTTGCCACTTGATGGGGTTCACCTGATCTTGTTTTCCTTGGTCCCTTGTACGTTGTGTAATATGCCCATCATGTGGAAGTATAGGGTATATACATTTAGTAAGATATTATTTGTCATTGTTTCTTTTTTTCCTATACTCATATTAGCCATATTGGCATTCATTAGGAGATTGTTATGGATTGTTACCATTAGTGCCTATGTGAAAAGCCAAATGGTTGAAAGATACTCTTTTATATGTTTGTTCTAATAAATCATATCAGGTCTTGGACATATGCAAACTTTATTGAGAATTACCTTTATGAAACTTACATACAACATGTACTCTCTATTCTCTAGTTTATTGCATTTCTTATAGTTCTACACAGATAGATACATAGGAGCACTGTATATCATCCGAGAAGGTAACTTGCACTATGAGGACCTAGGAAGAGCCTGTTCATGTACTTAGATTCTCCATTCATATACCTTACAAAGGCATATGATATTCTTTGCGCTAAAGTACCCCATATAATTGGTTATGTGATTTTGAAATGTTTGATTCCATTTTTTCTTTACTCGACCTACTTCAGCTCTCTCATGCTCCTCCATTTGTTCTTGGAGCTTGATTTTATCTTCTTCAAATTTGGGAAGTTGAGGCAAAATCTTTGTTTGTGCCATGGTAAGAAGTCTGACCTCTGCTGGTTTTCCACTTCATGTTCACCAACCATGTGGGCTGTGATGTTTTCAAATATGGGAAGATAATCTCAAACTCTAGTAAGAATAAGCTCAATAAAAACTTGTGCAAAAGTAGGATATAATTTTCTAGCACTAATGATGGTTAAACAATCATAACAATCAAAGCCACTTAAAAATGATTTAAAATTTTCCAAAATTCAAGAAGAACCTAAGAGGCATCATCGACAACAATAATTTCTCAAATCCAACTATAAAGTTATGATCTACACAAGTAGGACCAAAACACATATAAACTAGAGTGAGGGTTTATACCTCATGGTAGTTAAACACTCATACCTCATAGCCCAAAAAGGAAAAGTGGTTTGAGACCTTCCAAAATTCAATACACTTTGAGAGGCATCACATGCAACAAGAATGTTCAAAATAGGACCTTTGATCATGATGTCATGATCTCTACAAGAAGGAACAAAAACCTACACAGAGTAGAGTGAGGTTTTAAATCGGATGGTAGTTAAGCAATCATACCTTGCAGAGTAGCAAAGAATTAATTTGAAACTTTCTAAATTTAAAAGGCTTTAAGGTTCATCATAAGCAAGCAGAACTTTAAAAATCTCGCTTCTTAATAGGTGGTTATTATTTCTACAGCTAGGAACAAAAAACGTATGTAGAGGTGGGTGAGCATTTAACCTTGATGATATTTAAACACTCATAAATTATACGGAAAGAAATCAAATGACTTGAAAAAAGAAAATGAAAAATCTTGAATTTAAAATAAAATGTCTCTAATAAAAATTTTCGGAAACCGAATTCAGATAATGAAGTTATAGTGCCTAGAAGATGAGCTTTCCTTCCTTCTTTTAGCACAAGTTCCTCATGAACATTTTCTTCGTATTTTATCTCTCTTGGAGGACTCTTAAATGTCCCAACTAAGAAGCCTACGGGTCGTCTTATCCATGTTTTAAGACACTCTCTCTTAGTGATGTCATATTCCTTCCATTCACCCTAATTGAAGAAAAGCTTTGAGTAACTAGCTCTAAAGATGCTATTTTTGTCTCTTCACTCGACATTGGTCATCTTGAAAATGGAAAGAATTTTTTGAAGATGAGTTTGATACAGATTAGATATTATGCAACAATTTTCATTTCAACTTGTGTCCCAAGGATGCAAGAAGAATATAGCAAACAAATGCCATTAGAAATTGCACACAAACATGTTGAAAGTTTGACATTATGACATGTAGAATTGAGCTTATGGTGAAAGCTTCATACTAGGATGTAGAATACAAGCATGAATACGGATCTCTTTATTGGTACCAAAAGTACTTTGGTTGTCACTTTTGCTTCATAAATATGTTCTTGAACACTCATATGTACTTAAAGCTGATTATGGTAATTCATGAAGCAAAAAGAATAGTTACATTTTGAAGTCTGGTTACTATATCTAATGATAAAAATGATGTTCTAGAAAATTTGCATTTTCTATCCTTTCACTTGAACTATAAAATGGCTTTTCAGTAGTGTTAAGTAGCATCTTGCCATTTCTCTTACTTAAGGCTAGTGGTAGTTTTTGAAAACCTTTTGTGTGGCTACCAACAATATGTTTTTAGATGTATTAAACTCGAGACCTCCTTCTTTAGACTGAAATGCCTTAAACACTATTATTTGTATTGTACTGATAGATTCTCAAAAAAATGTCTGGATAACTATTGAAGTTTGAAGAGTTATTTAAGAAATCTCACATTCTACACATTTTTTATATTTTTGAATGGAACACTTCATGTCAATGTACATAGTATATATTATTCTCCATTAGTGCGCATTGAATACTTCATCAACAAAAACCACAATGAGTATATTACTGATCCCATAACACAAAAGGCTTAAGAAACATTGATGCCAGAACAATATTAATGATTATTCTCCCTAATTATGAGTAAATGCTTTTACAAAGGATCTAAAATGATATAATAGATTAGTATAACCATTAAATATAGACTATCAATTCATCCATTGGTAGCAATATAAGATTCTATAACTAGCATCACGATGCTTATGTTCCACTAGAGGGGACCTCTAGGTTACCTACCCTCTTTTGTGAGGTGGAGAAATAGTGTTTTTCTCCCAAATGTCGGTCTTTCTCTTTGGGAGCTACCATAGAGGTTAGATATACCTTAATTGTTTTTAGATGTCTCTCTATAGATTATAATTTGTAATGAAGGAAGAAATCCAAAGAGCTAGGGTCAGCAAAAATGATGACATCTTTAAGTTGTGATGCTAAGCGTCGAATCTCACATAACGCAAATGTGATAGGAATCAATTCAATGCATACAATGATGATTTTCATCTCTTCTTTTTGTTTTGTTTTTGGCTCCTTCTTTGGTGGCATTTTCTAGAAAAGTGCAATGGCTTGTTTCAAATGTAACATTCTTGATAGTTTCAATCCGTTAAGAAACTTCCTTTGGATCCCCTTGATTCCTCATTCCTTGTACACTTTGTGAATTTTCCATTCCTCATTCGTTGTACATTTTGTTGGGTTTTGCTCTTTCAAAACCTTATGATTTCCTCTACTTCGGCCTCCTTCTACTCATCTTTCTCTACTTGCAACCTACATAGAACACTTCGTTATGGGTTTCCTTGGCACTTGGACCTCGAGTACTCATTTTTGTTATGACGAAAAGGCCAAAAATGTCTCACACTCAACTCAAAGATCCTTGAAATCAATGGAAATGATGAACATTTTTCAGTTTTCATTATCCTTCAAGACATTGAGAGTTTGGGCTACAAGATCATTACCTTTTATATGAGACTTAGTATCCCTTTCCACCGTTTTTCATACAAAAATAAGGCTTTTAGTGATAATAGGGACATGAAGTACCTCAAGACGTGAGTTCTCCAACATGTTTGATCACGTGATCTAAATTATTACCCACTTAGACATACTTTTTGCTTCACTACCTACAAGATTACAAAAACGTTCTCCTCTGCATGACATATGTTGTTGCAACTATATACCGTTTGTCATCTATAATCTGTTTATCTTCATAATCATGCCTCATTGCAAGTAACTAATCATTCTCCTCATTACTTACTTTGTGAATTAGAATAGTTCGCATGATCCATTTTTCCATTCTCTATTATAGCATTCATTTCCATAATGTCGTGGATTGCAACAAACATAGCATCTATTGCGTTTATTCTTATTTGAGTTTTATTGTTGTACCATTCTCTTGAAATTCTTGATATTCCTTTTCCTCTACCATTTCCGTTTTTATTTGAGTGTTTCTTGTTTTTTCCTTCTTCGCCTTGTTGAAGGTTGCTCCTTCCTCTTCCTCTATTTGGAGTTCTTCCGAATCTACCTTCGCCTCTACTTGTATAAAGAAGTTGATTCTGCCCATCCTTGGCTTTGCTTCCACCAAGATTAAGATCCTATATCACCATTGATAATATTATTTGATCCAATTCAGCAATATTCTCCCTTACATACAATGATGTGGTGGACTTCCACCTTTCCTGCTCTTTTAGCCCATTTAAGGCATGGGAAGCTAATAGTTGCTCCTTCCTCTTCCTCTATTTGGAGTTCTTCCGAATCTACCTTCGCCTCTACTTGTATAAAGAAGTTAATTCTTCCCATCCTTGGATTTGCTTCCACCAAGATTGAGATCCTATATCACCATTGATAATATCCTTTGATCCAATTCAGCAATATGATCCCTTACATACAATGATGTGGTTGACTTCCACCTCTCTTAGCCCATTTAAGGCATGGGAAGCTAATGGTGCAGCCAATGGACCCTAAAGAGTTTGAAATCTCTTCAATTTTGAGAATGTGGTCATTAATGGATTGGTTAAGACTCCTCCTAAGGTTCTTGAGCTCATTTGTCATTTGAATCTTCCTTGATTTGGAGCTCATGGAGTTTAGTCTTTCAAGACACTTGCATATCTCCTGAGATATGTTGAAATTTTGTATATGACCTATCATCGTATTCCCTATATGTTGAGAAAATGTGAGGATAATCTTCTATTCCTCTCTTCCCACTCTTTGAATTCTCTTCTAGAAGCATTAGTAGGGTTTCTTCATCAACAAGTGGCCTTAGATCAATACCATTAACCAGACCCCATTAAGTAATTGTTAATCAAGAGAAAGGAAGCCAACATAGATGTATTGAAGCTTATCATATCTCACATTCATTTATTAGGTTAAAACTTGTTGAAGAACAAGAAATAGTACATGTTTTGAACATGCAAATACATGAAAACAATACATGGAAGCTTCTACCATGAGATGATAAGATAAAGCTAATTGGAGATAAGTGATGGTTCTATTTGGACATAATTGCATAGAAAGCATCGAAATCAATTGAAAACCAATCGATAATATAGCGAAAGCAGAGGGTTGCTGGCAGGTCTGTCGTGAGTTCAATCCGTCGTGAGCTCTGTCCGTCGTGCGATTGACAAGCTTGGCAATTGACATCATGAGTCCGTCGTGAGTTCGGTCCATCCTGCATTTGACAAGCTTGGCGATTGACATCTTGAGTTCGGTTCGTCCTGAGTTCAGTTCATCGTGCGATTGACGCGATTGACAGGATTGCTGAGTTGGCAGCGATTGACAAACTTGGCGCGCTCTGGCAACTGGGTCCTTCACGGGCGTGTCCTTCGGGGGTGTCCGTCGGCAGTTCAGATGTGTGTCCATCGCCGTTGATCGCAGTTTGTCCTTCATGAGCTTGGTTTCTTTGGCCCTCTCGATCCTGCCTTCTCGGGTCTCCGTGAATCACGTGTTCTTTGTGAGTGAGTCCTTCGCGGCGGACGTGCCTTGCGTTAGGGTCACAAGTGTTATCGCAGATTTCAGAGAAGTTGAAATCATTTTTGAAGTTGTTTCCTTCGCGTAGCTTGAATTGCTCTTTGTATTTGCATTTAAGTTTGTCCGGAGTGATCAAAGTTTGTTTGATATTGGTTTCAAGTGCATTTAAGATTCATGATTTGGAGTCCTGCCGCACTTCTTCTGATCGCGGGCGGTCACTCTGCCCTTCGCGGGGAAAATCCTTTTAGCTTGGTCATGGAAGTGGCGACCCCCTCACTTGTGAGAAGTAACCTGGCCCCTCCTCTGGGGGAGACCGGTATCCTCGCCTCTCTGTTGGAGGGGGGGTCTTGTGCTGCCCCCGGGGCCCCCGAGAGTGTTGAACCCCCTGTGGTCTCCCTCAGTAGATCCGCAATTCTGTCAACTCAGGAGGAGCTCAAGAAAGTTTGCCTCGTCGGCCAAATGTTTGGCCCTAGGCCCCCGCTCGAAACTGTGCGACAGTGGCTCCGAAACGAGTGGTTCCCCCATGGACTAATTGTTTGTAAGTGTCAGTTCTTACCTGCTAGCCACTTGCTGCTAGTCTTTGAAAATGAAGATATGGCATTCCGAGCCCTAAGCGTCGGCACCTGGCAACTTGGCCGGGCGACCCTCTGCCTATTCAGATGGTCCCCTGACTTTACTCCCGACAAATCGAAATCGCTTCGGTACCCTCTCTGGGTTGAGCTCCCTAGGATCACAATAGAAGGGGGTGCCTAAAATCAAGTGGTCCATCTGCACTAGCCCTAGAGATAGTGGGGGACTTGGTATCCTGGACATTGGTTGCATGGCTAACAAACTGGCAGCCAAATGGATGATTAAGGCTTGGAGCAATGGGGAGGCCTCGTGGGCCAAGTTGATCTTCAGAGACAAGAACAAATGGCACAATGGGAATAGCCTATCAAAAATCCCGAACATCAAAGAAACGATTGACTATCAGATTAACCTCAACAAGAAGTGGTGCCTCTCATGGACGCGGCTTTGGTGGGACATGAAGTTCATGGCTATCTGGCACCCCCTCATAGAAATCAAAAAGTCTGTCCTCTTATGGCAAATTCTTCACCACTGAATCTGGACCATCCTTAAGGCTAGCAAACTTTGTGGGATTTCTCCTTGGTGCAAATGTTGCTACTGGTCTATCGAAGATGTCCCACACATCTTCTATACCTGCCCCAGCTCCAACAGACTCTGGCAGATGGTTGGAACGAAAATTAGACTTCAGAAACATCTCAGTTGGCAGCAAGCCCTGCTGGGAGAAGCGATCGGCTGCTCCGCGACCCTCTGGAACACCATCAGAGGGGAGGTCCTATGGAAAATCTGGCGGGAAAGATGTGCTCTCAACTTCGGTGACTCCCCCAAGGAGTGGTCAATTGAGAAATCATTATTCCTCCTTGGCAATAGGATTGTCAACTGCAAGAAATTCCCCCCTTCAGGCATCATCAAGTTCTCCTTTTGATCAATAACAAGCTTAAACCCAAGTGGGCCCCGCATGAGGGTGACGAGAGGGTGATTAACCTTCTTTGTAACGCCATCTAAGCTTTGTTAAAGCTTCCCCTGCTTTGTGGGATTTGGGGGGTCCCGTGGGCACTAGTCCCTTTCTCTTGTACTTTTCTTTCTTTACTTAATTCAAGTCCGGGAGAGTAGGCTAATCCCGAACTTCCTTTATATTAAAAAAAAATTGAAAACCAATCCCGATTTCCATATAATCGGAACATGTAAAAAAATCGTATGGTTTAAAAAAGTCGCCTCAAAAATAGCATTGTATATTACGTGTTCTTATCTCAACGTAGCATGTTTATAAGGCGTTAGATTGACAGATATGATACAACAGCTCATTAGTTTTCTTCATGCCAACTAGTTTGTCCCACAAACATACACAGATCTCTCTCTCTATATATATAGACAGAGAGAGATGTATAGACACACGCAAATATACACAGATACGCACATAGACATATACACATCTCTCTCTATATACGTGTGTCTTGTGTATATGTGCGTGTGTTTGTATATATATGTGTTTGTCTTGTGTATATGTATATGTGCGTGTGTTTATATATGTGCGTGTGTTTGTATGTGTGTCCCTTGACAAAGTCGTTCATTGAACATCTTTACCCTTTTTTAAATGATTTGGGATCTATACATACGCACACTCATATATATATATATATATATATATATATCTATATATATATATATATATATATATATTTAAATGATTTAGGATAGATTTTTTCTGGGCTCTACAACAATGAGAGAAAAGAAAAAGATTTTTTTTAGGTTGTAAATATTATTATGTCAAACTATTTTGACTCTCTAAAAATAATAGAATTTTGACTTTTGGAATGTAAATTGTGAATCCACGTTCTTTTTTTTCTAATATAAAGGAAGTTTGGCCTTAGCCTACTCTCCCGGACTTGAATTAAATAAATAAAAATAAAGGTACAAGTGAAGGGGACTAGTGCCCACGAGACCCCCCAAGTCCCACAAAGCAAGGGTAGATCTTACAAGGATTAGATGGCATTACAAAGAAGGTTAATCACCCTCTCATCACCTTCATGTGGGGCCCACTTGGCTTTCAATTTGTTATCGATCATATAAAGCACTTTATGATGCCTGAAAGGAGGGGATTTCTTGTAGTTGGAGATTCTTTTAGCCAGGAGGAACAAGGATTTTTCAATCGACCACTCTTTGGGGGAGTCACCGAAGTTATATGCACATCTTTCCCGCCAGATCTTCTAGAGGACCTCCCCTCTGATGGCATTCTAGAGAGCTGTCGAGCAGCCAATCGCTTCCCCCAAAAGATCTTCTTTCTAGCTGATATGCTTTTGGAGTCTAAGTTTCTTTCCAACGATCTGCCAAAGCCTGCTGGAATTGGGACAAGTAAAGAGGACATGACTCACATCTTCAATGGACCAAAACAGTGCTTGCACCAAGGAGACACCCCACAAATCTTGCTAGCCTTTAGGTTTGTCCAGATTTCTCGATGAAGAATTTGCCATAGGAGGACATGCTTTTTATTTTCTATAAGAGGATGCCAAATAGCCATGAACTTCATATCCCACCATAGTCCAGTCCATGACAAGCACCATTTCTTGTTGAGTTTTCCCTCATAATCAATGCTACCTCTGATATTCAAGATTTTTGCTAGGCAATTACCTTTATGCCATTTAAGGCCCAATGGACATGGAGAGTCGTGACCCATGAGAAGATGAACTTTAGATCGGTCCCAAGCTAGACATCTGCTTTGAAGAATATGCCATTCTTCATAGGAAATGCTAGCACTAGGGTCAATGTCCACAAAGTTGATCCATTGATTGGTGTCCTGTTTCCAGAGATATTTCCAATTTTTGAAACCCTTGTCCGAGAGCCTCTTGGCATGACGATTGTTCCAAGCTTCCATGCTCCTGATGCCATGGATTGGAAACCAGATGGAGTCATTTTGTCTGATACTGGCCGCCCACTTCTAGACTTCACTGATTCTTATGAAGCTTTTGAATTTATTCCAATTGTTCCATAGCGAGCGCACAAGGGTCGAGCCTTTCGGGCCAACTAGGATCGGGACAACTAGGACCCAAGTTCTTTGCAATGAGTAGGACATGTGACATTTAGTGACGTTAGGTGGAAAGTCCACCTTTCTAACCCCTATGAAAGACTTTTGATGAGATGTTGAGAAGGGTAATGACTATTATAGATGAAGATAATGGAGTGTGGGAGGTCATTTGAAGCCATGTGAAGCATTGCTTGCTTTTGTCATGTGGCTTCAAATCTTATGCAACTTTTCCCGAATATCCAACAAAGTAGGGGTAAGAGAAAATATGGTGCAATGAACCACTTGATATCATGAAAAAAAGGATTCATGTGAGAGTCTCATGAATCATTTTAGTATAAGCTTTTCTGTATTTTAGATTATGTTTGCGATCCTAAGCTTCCTCTTTCTAAAAATGTCCCCCTTCTAAATTATCTCCTAACATACAGGTAAATAAATAATGAACTATTGCATGATGATATACCACTATGGACTCTCCTTCTCAAGGCCTTTGATGATATACAATACTCCGCATATGGTCTTCCAAATAAGTAGAAAACGCAAAGTACATCGAGAGAACGACCACGAATTTCTTTCGTGTTACAAATACGATCAAAATTTTAATTTGTGGCCATATATATTTTATTAAAACCATATACAAAAGTGTCCAACAACCATTCCACCTTTCACACGAACACTAATTATAACAAATAACTTTGATTATACACACATTGTACTTTATATCTTTGTATTCATTTGCATAATCATCAAATTTCAATCAAATAAATACTCTTTGTCGATATAGATTGTGTGTCTGAACATTTACAAGTTAAATTTTTCTATAACTGTTTACGCTTACTCTAAAAGCAGCAAATGAATCTTTGTGTGTTAATCACCCAATGTTTGTGATGTTGTCTCTCCCGGAGTTCCTACTTGCCGGATGTCCTATCGTACTAAGGATTAACGGGGACCTTCTTTGGAACGTCTCTTTTTCTTTTGAATCGATTATATGTACTCTCTCTCTCTCTCTCTCTCTCTATATATATATATATATATATATATATATATATATATATATATATATATATATAATTTATATATATATATATATATATATATATATATATATATATAATTTATTTATAATATATATACACTCCACCAATATGCAAATCCTTACAAAGACTATATAAATTGACTAACCACAGTTTGGAAAAAATGAATACATTATGTGATGATCTCATGCGAGATGTATGGATAGTTGTATGGTCTCCTTTTTTATTATACCATGAAATGATTATTACAACTACATCTCTTTTAATTTCTAGATTATGATGCCTTATTAACAAAAGCGGTCTTCTTGCAAGCATCTTTTGTTGTGTGTACGCAATGAGCACAATTCGAGAGTTTTGATGAACAAAAATAATTAAATAGATAACATTGTAACTACGATAAGAAAGAAGAAAAGTGTCTATGTGCATGCATATATGTTAAGGAACCCTGTGCTTCAATAATCATTTTGTCTAAAGGAGGGAGTTAAAAAGAGGCATTCTCAGCACATGGACACGAGCACCAACTTGGAAATGCAAAAAATCAAGAAAGATCTGACAAACGCTAGAAACGGTACACCGAGAATACAAAAGGCTAGAAATTCACCTAAAAAGTGATGTGCATGACCTAGGGGAATCACCTAATACTAGTATGTGACCATATACTTAATGGTGGAGTGTTGAGGATAGATAGAGACGGTTTAATATGTTAGTCTATGGAGGGATTCACTAATCATGTTTTAGAAGTTATTAACACTCATAGTAACACAATAAAGGAACTTTGAGTGAAGTTCAACCAATGAAAAAGATTAACAAGCTTTCTAGGCATGTGATATAATACTTGGAAAGAATGAATAACACCCGAATAAACCAAAAGATGTATGAGCCACACACACTCAACACTCATGAAAACTGCCCTATTCTTTTCTATGATTTTTGTTTTTCTTATATATACATATTTATATTTTTTTTATGTTTTTTTCTTTCCTAATAAGTTATTATATTTTATAGTATCAGTTTATATATACTTCTATTACATTAATATCTATTTATAAAATATATTATAATAAATAGAACTAACCAAAGAATCCAATGAGTGAGTACCATGAGTCAGAAAACCTATGATCCATTATGCACATACAGTATGATTTGTCCACAAGCCAATCCCATAGACAATCACATCGTCAATTTCCCATACACTTGTTCAAAAGAAACAAACCTAATGAAGAGTCATCCATTGGCAGAGTTACGAGGAGACAACATAGAGACGTGACCCAAGACCATATGCCAAAAAAAAAAAAAGACCATATGCAGACTTAACCACGTCGCATTCCCGTGTTGGCTCCCCTTCGAAAATATATATGGAGCATGTATGTTGGATCCCCTTTGAAATCTTTGAACCATCCATAAAAGCATGCATCATAATGAAGAATATTTACTTCAAAAGCTTTCGCTAAATATTTATGTTCTACGTAGGCACACAGGGACTAAAGTTTTCTTCAACAATGTACCCTCCGAAGATCTTCTTCTACCTTCTTTCCATACAAGAGTAGCAGCCTTCGACGTCTTCCTTTCAACTCTCAAAGCTGTGTTCACCTTGTTCGAATGTAGTTCTATCTTCTTAGATATAAGCGCAACTAATATCATTGCTTTTCTCTCTATTCAATACTTCCTTCTCAACTTGAATTTGTCACGATTAAAGAATTCTTCCATGCATTCATACAGAAGTGATCTACGTAGGCACACAGGTACTAAAGTTTTCTTCAACAATGCACCGTCCGAAGATCAAGTTTGAAGTGTCTCAATTATTTTAGTTGATATGTTGCATGTTCTCTGCTTGCTCGCAGTACTAAGGTTGCGTATGTCCACGTGAAGGGCTCCGGTCTAGAGTAGAATTCTTACAATTAAAATCATATTGAGCGAAAAAGTGTGAGTTGCATTGCTTTGACAGTAAAACCGTATGCATTTGCTGCATCACTTGTGTATGAGCCTCTGCATAATGGGAACAAGGTATGCATGATTCTAGAAACTCAATGGCTACACTAGTTCCTGAACTTGTTTCCTATCGGCATTACTAATTGCTTGACTCCATGAACTGTAACTACCATATACAACGATGAAACTAATCAAGCATTAGCAATTCTGAATCAAAGCATTTATGTCCATTTTTGAGACGTTATCTAATCTACTCACAACTCGATTGGAAAACACATTTCACATGCACATAGCTAACTTGCGTATAATTGTGCATCTTTCTAACATCGTTAGTGTGCAAGGAAACCTAAGCTAATACCAATCTGATTCATTATTAAAAGAAAAGCAACACAAGAGAGGAAGTACCATCGGATATCGATTTCGCAAATCAACCACTTGAAAAGTACACATTACAAGGATTTGGGAAGATCCTGTTCAATGGTATTAGAGTAGTTTCATACACGGATGCATAAATTATCATGAGTCCACATAGTGTTATCGAAACCAGCAACTTGTAGAACACCTCGCTAGCTCCAAATCTTAAAGCTAAGGTGTTGATAAAGACATAGACCTTGCAATACCTTTTCAACCACGTATCAAAGTCCCCACTCGCATCGTTGGCTGCTCAAGAGTGACGACCTCAATAATCAAGGGAGATGAAGGTTCGTAATACTTGTCAAAAGGTCACCCATCCTAGTAAAATTCTTCTCGGAGCTCGCTTAATTGGCAATCCTTTGCCACTAAGGTTCACTCATGTGGTGATTGAGGAGGGGCAAAAAGTAAGCTTTATATTACCTTGAGCATGATTTGGGTGTTCAAGGCTTTCCTCTTGGCTTTTAGACCTTGTTTGAAGTAGTTCTTTGGGTGATCCATGGAGCCATTTTGGAGAGCAACCATCACTCGCCAAAAGTTCATAAGCACTTATCAACTTGTTTTGCAAAAGTGTATTCAGCCTCGCCTAAGGCTATTTTTGTAACAAAATTGAGCCCTTTGTCTCACTCACTATAGCTCATCGCTCATATATATTGTTCAAGCACTCATACTATGTATGTCTGTGTGGACATTGCCTATGTATGCTCATGTGATATGGTAGGATGATTATAATTTCCATAGCCTTCGGCATATTAAAGAGGACCATGGTGAGCTTTTTATGACTCCGAAGCACCGAAATATAACAATATCTTTAGTGATGTAGGTGGAAGAAATGTCCTGGCCTTAGCATAGAAGATATCCATTAGTGGGTTCATAGGTGCTTCGTAAGCCTACCTGAGTTACTTTGTTCACTTGGTATATATAGTGAGAAACGCAAAGATATGAAATGATACAATCATTCAATTTTATGGTTCTTTGATAAGTTCTTTGATAGTTCTTTGATGCTCATAGTCTCCATTTTCAAAAGTAGACTCTATTGAAATTTCCAGTGATTTTATTTTCCCCCATGCATAGGCTAATTCTATTACTTGACTTGTTTCTTAATGCAACCAATTTGTAAATGATCAATTTGACATTTGATTGTTTATCATTTTGCTCATGTTCTTATTTCTCTAGGGAAAGTCCATCAAAAGTTTCCCACTAACTTGATACTTAGACATATTTTGAAATGGTGAGTGGTACTTGGTCAATCAGTGTTCTAGTCATTTATTCATCATGATGGCATCATATGTTTCAAGCACATATGGTAGAGCAAGTTCTGGTGTAGGTGTCTCTAAAAAGATTTATATTTTTCAAGGGAACGTCATTTTGAGATTCGCAAGTTTGACAACACCAACTTCTCTTTATGGAAGAATCAAATTTGGGATATCTTGATTTATAGAAGTAAATGAAAGTTGGTTGGTAGTCCTACAAAAAAAAAATCATTATATTGAGGATGATGATTGGAAGGAGGGGTGATTTCAATGATTCATGTACACTTGTAGATAGTGTTTATTTTCGTGCTTTGGACTCTTTGATAGTGGAGGAGGATGTAAAAGAAGCTTTGCAGCACCTACGAGAAAGAGAATGCCTCCAACAAAGCTTATCTGATGAGGAAGATATGACTTGTCCATGAAAGTCATAGATAATGTTTTTGCTCATTTGAATGTGTTTTATGCATTAGCTTCTCACTTGCAAGCTCAAATAATGGATATGGATGATGAGACTTTAGAATTTACATTTCTATGCACACTACCACCCTCAAGTGATACATTCTACATAGCTATTCGCAACATGTGCCTAGAGGCAAGCTTCTCTATAAAGCTATAAAAAAGAATCAATCACATGACAAGAGAAATAAAAAAGGCAATAATGGTCAATGTGGCAAGATTAGAAGAAAATCATGAAAGAGGGATATTCAATGACATCATTACCATAAGAAGGGACATATGGAGAAGGATTATCATGCGTTCAAGAATGCAAAAGATAAAAGGAAGCACATTGATGACCATGTTAAATAATTACCTATTCCATATACTTTAGTTGTAAAGATAAAAGAATTAAATACTATTTTTGATGATGCTATGGGCTGAATCTTGACAATATGATGCCTAGTGAGGCTCTCTTGGTTAGTTGCATCTTGCACACATAGTTTCTAGATTTCGCTGCTTCTTTTCATGTCAAACCACATAGAAAATGGTTCTCTAACTTTATAGTAAAGTCTCTTGGTAAAAATGAGCCTTGGTGATTGTTACTAGTGTGATGTTAGAATTGATGTTGTTGTGAAGTCTTCACATGGTTTATTGTGTCGGGGATCTTAAGGACCATGTCTACCAAGTGAATCTTTATGCTCATTTTTTCATATTTCAAAGGGAAATGTGTTTATTGGTATTAGTAAGCAAAGTTTTATCACTTTACCTATTGTTTGTATTGGAAAGAAGATATCTTAGTTTGTACTGATTAGCCTAGGGCTTGTATATAGCATGGATATTTGGGCCACATATGTGATAGTGGAATGGAAAGTGTCTCTTGTTCTTTCTACTTGCATGTGTTATCTTTCTTTGATTTTTCATTTTCTAAACATTTTCAATGTGGAAAGCAAACTATGAATGCTTATAGAATATATATTGTCTTCAATTCAGCCACTAGATCTTGCTCATAAAGATATGTGTGGTCATATGTCCACTTGGATATGGAAGAGCTGGGAAATATGATTATAATTTATGGGATTCCAAAACATGTTCAATGATAAAACACAATCGTGCCATTTTCAATCAAATGAAGATGCATAAACAACCCATTAAAGAGGTTGACGTGAGAGTATTTGTATTTGACGATTTTAGTTCTCTTCCTACTATGCATAAAAATTGTAGAAAAGTTTCTATTCATGAAAATGTTCAACAACACTGTGCTGTTGCTTATCAACCATTGAAATGATCTTCATGAGTATCACATCCACCTTAAAGATCTATTCAAGGATTATAATTTGTCATATTGAGAGATGTTGATGATGCAGAAGCTATGTAGATACATCATCATGCCATATGGGAGCATGCTATAGAGGAAGTACTTTGGCTTTCTAGATTGGCATTTGACATGGGCATATCTAAGCATGTACCATTTCTACTCAATGAAAGTTAGAGTGCTACTGCATTGGCTAAGAATTTGGTCCATCATGCAAAGATTAAGCACATTAAGGTGGAATATGACTTTTATCGTGATTTCTTAGTTAGTGACTTCATTTTACTAAGAAGATTCATACTCAAGAAAATGAAGCAAATGCCTTGAGAAAAGCTCTACCATAAGGTAGGTTTAGAAATTGTTGTCATTTGATGGGGTTCACCTGATCTTGTTTTCCTTGGTCCCTTGTACATTTTGTAATAGGCCCATCACGTGGAAGTAGAGGGTATATACATTTAGTAAGATATAATTTGTCATTGTTTCTTTTTTCCTATACCCATATTAGCCATATTGGCATTCATTACGAGATTGTTATGGATTGTTAACATTAGTGCCTACGAGCTTTGTGGGATTGGGGGGGTCCCGTGGGCACTAGTCCCCTTCTATTGTACCTTTGTTTCTTAATTTAATTCAAGTCCGGGAGAGTAGGCTATTGCCAAACTTCCTTTATATTAAAAAAACATTAGTGCCTATGTGAAAAGACAAATGTTTGAAAGATACTCTTTTATATGTTTGTTCTAATAAATCATATCAGGTCTTGGACATATGCAAACTTTATTGAGAATTATCATTCATGAAACTTACATACAACATGTACTCTTTGTTCTCTAGTTTATTGCATTTCTTAGAGTTCTACATACATAGATACATAGGAGCATTGTAAATCATCTGAAATGGTAACTTGCACTATGAGGACCTAGGAAGAGCCCCTTCATGTACTAAGATTCTCCATTCATACACCTTACAAACGCATATGATATTCTTTGCTCTAAAGTACCCCATATGATTGGTTATGTGATTTTGAAAATTTTGACTCTATTTTTTCTTTACTCGACCTACTTCAGCTCTCTCATGCTCCACCATTTGAACTTCGAGCTTGATTTTACCTTCTTGGAACTTGGGAAGTTGATCCAAAATCTTTGTTTGTGCCATGGTGAGGAGTCTGGCCTCTCCTGGTTTTCCACTTCATGTTCACCAAGCATGTGGGCTGTGATGTTTTCAAATATGGGAAGATAATCTCAAATTCTACTAGGATATAACTTTCTAGAACTAATGATGGTTAAACAATCATAACTCTCAAAGCCACTTAAAAATGATTTAAAAATTTGCAAAATTCAATAAGAGTCTAAGAGGCATCATCAGCAACAATAAATTCTCAAATCCAACTATAAAGTTATGATCTACACAAGTAGGACCAAAACACATATAAATATAGTGAGGGTTTATACCTCATGGTAGTTAAACACTTATACCTCATTGCCCAAAATGAAAAATGGTTTGAGACCTTCCAAAATTTAATACACTTTGAGAGGCATCACATGCAACAAGAATGTTCAAAATAGGACCTTTGATCATGAAGTTATGATCTCTACAAGAAGGAACAAAAACCCGCACAGAGTAGGGTGAGGTTTTAAATTGGATGGTAGTTAAGCAATCATATCTTGCAGAGTAGAAAAGAAATAACGTGAAACTTTCTAAATTTAAAAGGCTTTAAGGTTCATCATAAGCTCTACAACTATGAACACAAAACGTATGTAGAGCTGGGTGAGAATTTAGCCTTGATGGTATTTAAAAACTCATAAAGTATACGGAAAGAAATCAAATGACTAGAAAAAAGAAAATGAAAAATCTTGAATTTAAAATAAAATGTCTCTAGTAGAAATGTTTGGAAACCGAATTCAGATAATAAAGTTATAGTGACTAGAAGATGAGCATTCCTTCCTTCTTTTAGCACAAATTCCTCATGAACATTTTCTTCCTATTGTATCTCTCTTGCACGACTCTTAAATGTCCCAACCAAGAAGCCGAAGGGTCATTTTATACATGTTTTAGGACACTCTCTCTTAATGATGTCATATTCATTCCATTCACCCTAATCGAAGAAAAACTTTGAGTAACTAGCTCTAAAGATGCTATTTTTTTCTCTTCACTCGACATTGGTCATCTTGAAAATAGAAAGAAGATGAGTTTGAGAAAGATTAGATATTATGCAACATTATTCATTTCAATTTGTGTCCCCAAGGATGCAATAAGAATATAGCAAACAAATGCCATTAGAAATTACACACAAACATGTTGAAAGTTTCACATTATGACATGTAGAATTGAGCTTATGGTGAAAGCTTCATACTAGGATGTACAATATAAGCATGCATATGGATCTCTTTATTGGTACCAAAAGTACTTTGGATGTCAGTTTTGCTTCACAGATATGTTCTAGAACACCCATATGTACTTAAAGCTGATTATGGTAATTCATGAAGCAAAAAGAATAATTACATTTTCAAGTCTGGTTACTATATCTAATGATAGAAATGATGTTCTAGAAAATGTGCATTTGCTATCCTTTCACTGAACCATCCAAAAATGATTTACCATGATAGAATAACAACCAAGTACTTGAGGTAGATTTTCGTTTTTAAGGATCCAATGTATGATCCACGTTTCAATTGGGCTGAACTATAAAAGGGATTTTTATTAGTGTTAAGTGGCATCTTGCCATTTCTCTTAGTTAAGACTAGTGGTAGTTTTTGAAAACCTTTTGTGTGGCTACCAAGAAAATGTTTCTCGATGTATTGAACTCGAGACCTCCTTCTTTAGACTGAAATGCCTTAAACACTATTATTTGTATTTTCTTGATAAATTCTCAAAAAATATCTTCATAACTATTCAAGTTTGAAGAGTTATTTAAGAAATCTCACATTCTACACATTTTTTATATTTTTGAATGGAGCACTTCATGTCAATGTACATAGTATGTATTATTCTCCATTAGTGAGCATTGAATACTTGATCAACAAAAAACTCAATGAGTATATTACTCATCCCATAACACAAAACGCTAAAGAGACATTGATGCCAAATCAATATTAATGAGAATTCTCCCTGATTAATGAGTAAATGCTTTTACAAAGGATCTAAAATGCTATAATAGATTAGTATAACCACTAAATATAGACTAGCATCACAAGGCTTATGTTCCACTAGAGGGGACCTCTAGGTTACCTACCCTCTTTTGTGAGGTGGAGAAATAGTGGTTGAACTTTTCTCCCAAATGTCGGTCTTTCTCTTTGGGAGCTACCATAGAGGTTAGATATACCTTAATTGTTTTTACATGTCTCTCTATAGATTATAATTTTTTAATGAAGGGAGAAATCCCAAGAGCTAAGTAAAAATCTCTATAGATGTCAGCAAAAATGATGACATCTTTAATTTTTTATGCTAAGCGTCGAATCTCACATAATCCAAATGTGATAGGAATCAATTCAATGCATACAATGATGCAACGTATTGAGTGTATGCTCAATATTGGTGTCAAATATCAACTTGATGATTTTCATGTCTTCTTTTTGTTTTATTTTTGGCTCCTTCTTTGGTGGCATTTTCTAGAAATGTGTAATGGCTTTGTTAAAAATGTAACATCCTTGATAGTTTCAATCCATTAAGAAACGTCCTTTGGATCCCCTTGATATTTCTTTTACACTCTGTGAATTTTCCATTCCTCATTCCTTGTACATTTTGTTGGGTTTTGCTCTTTCAAAACCTTATGATTCCTCTGCTTCAACCTCCTTCTACTCATCTTTCTCTACTTGCAACCTACATAGAACACTTCGTTATGAGTTTCATTGGCACTTGGACCTCTAGTACTCATTTTTCTTCTCACCAAAAGGCCAAAAATTTCTCACACTCAAGTGAAAGATCCTTGAAATCAATGGAAATGATGAACATTTTTCAGTTTTCATCATCCTTCAAGACATTGAGAGTTTGGGCTACAAGATCATTACCTTTTACATGAAACTTGGTATCCCTTTCCACCGTTTGTCATACAAAAATAAGGCTTTTAGTGATAATAGGGACATGAAGTACCTCAAGACGTGATATCTCCAACATGTTTGATCACCTGATCTAAATTATTACCCATTTAGACATACTTTTTGCTTCACTACCTACAAGATAACAAAAACGTTCTCCTCTGCATGACATATGTTGTTGCAACTACATACCATTTGTCATCTTTAATCTGTTTATCTTCATAATCATGTCTCATTGCAAGTAAATAATCATTCTCCTCATTACTTTGTGAATTAGAAAAGTTCGCATGACCTCTATAATGGGTAGATCCATTTTTTTATTATCTAACTGTAGCATTCATTTCCATAATGTCAGGGATTGCAACAGACATAGCATCCATTGCGTTTATTCTTATTTGAGTTGTATTGTTGTACCATTCTCTTGAAACTCTTGATATTCCTCTTCCTCTACCATTTCCTTTTTTATTTGAGTGTTTCTTGTTTTTTCCTTGTTCTCCTTGCTGAAGGTTGCTCCTTCGTCTTCCTCTATTTGGAGTTCTTGTGAATCTACCTTTGTCTCTACTTGTATAAAGAAGTTGATTTTGCCCCTCCTTGGCTTTGCTTCCACCAAGCTTAAGATCCTATATCACCATTGATAATAGTCTTTGATCCATTTCAGAAATATTATCCCTTACATACACTGATGTGGTGGACTTCCACCTTTCCTCCTCTCTTAGCCAATTTAAGGCATGGGAAGCTAATGGTGTAGCCAATGGACCCTAAAGAGTTTGAAATCTCTTCAATTTTGAGAATGAGGTCATTAATGGATTGGTTAAGACTCCTCCTAAGGTTCTTCAGCTCATTTGTCATTTTAATGTTCCAGTCTTTTCAAGACACTTGCATATCTCCTCAGATGTGTTGAAATTTTGTATATGACCAATCTTCATATTCCCTATATGTTGAGAAAATGTGAAGATTACTCTTCTATTCCTCTTTTCCCACGCTTTGGATTCTCTTCTATAGGCATTAGTAGGGTTTCTTCATCAACAAGTGGCCTTAGATAACTACCATTAACCAAACCCCACAAACCTTTCCCCATTAAGTAATTGTTCATCCTAAATCTCCAAGGTTAATAGTTTGCTTTACCTAAATTCTCAATTTAATTTTTATTATCAAGCATAGCCTTAGTTTTTTTCTATCTTACATTGAATGAAAAGGAGGTTTTTCCGATGCCAAATTACCTCTCTAAGCTCCTTAGCCTTATCCTTTCTAGCCTTGAAGTTGTGATCATAGATTTGTCCCCCTTGGATCCACAATGTAGACTCCTTGCTCCTTAATCAATATTTAATTTTGCTCTTCTCCTTTCTTTAGGAGCCCCTTTTACTTCGTAAATAGATGATTTGGGTGCTCTAATATGATGTATGGAATATTTTTACACTTCCTATATGCAAAAAAATTGCATGGATCCCCTTACGATTTGTTTTCTTTCTTACATAGATGAATCTTCAAAATGTGATGTCATGTTGTTTAACTTTAATTTTGACACAATTGACAAAATTAAAATGTAAGAATATAGTTCGTGAGAAATTATTTCTCCTTCCTCTTCTCATGAGATATGTGGTTTCATACAGTTGCAATGCACGTATGCCGGTGTGCAACAAACAATTCAAACAATATGCAAATATGTGTGCAAAAAGATTCTTTTCATGCATTCATAATGACAACAAACAGGAACTTAAAGTATGTATACCTTGCTTGGCTTGTAGCCGAGGTTCAACATGTGTTCATATGTGATCTGCAACAACCTAATGATTACGTCGACCACGTGCTAGAGAGATGACTCTCCTCCATACCTTATGCTTGTATATATAGCTGCTCGAATCAATGAGGACCACAAATGTAACTAGAGTCCACAGGTGCATGTGCAATCCCTCCACTCCTTCATATCTACCACTAGAGTCTGCTAGTGGCTGGAGTGATCTAGGCCACTACTTTAGTACCTTCCACTAGAGTCTACTAGTGGTTCGTATACTCCCCACTCGAGTTAAGTCTCACTGGACTCAAGTTAACTCACCTTAACTTGAGTTAGAAGGCTTCAGAGCTCCTTAGGCAAAACTCTCTTCCCATGCTCCCCATGTCTATTGAACCCAAGACCTCCTCCTTCACAACCAAGAGATTTAACCACTAGGATAAGTGGATTACTTGAATATGAGAGCACATGAACTTATGCTTGATTCTATCCTTGATATCTTTGGTCATACACACGAGTGACCAAACGCTGTCCGATTTCAGATCTATCTGAACTGATCGAACCCTTAGATCAGAGACTTACTTTATTACATTATTCCCCCCTTGGGGAAGATTTTCTTCCTCGAAAATAAAGCTATATATATAACCGTAGGCAACCCACGAGGCTCATGTTCTTAAACCAAAAGAACATGGTCATGTTCTAAAACTAGAAGAACATGTCTCATCTCTGTGGTGGGATCCCTACCCAAATGATTCAAAACACCGTTCGGTTTCGCACTTTGATAAAATGTTCAAAGTAGAAATTAGTGAATGAATAATAAGGGTGCATCTAAAAACATCCTTAGCCACTTCACTATGTCTCGATGTGCAATCTAGGCACAAACATATGAAACGGATGGAGTCAAATTTCTAGTCCATTTTTGAGCATGACTGGTGCATGTTCTTTAGGATGGGATTTGTATCCCTATCAAGACTTTGAGAATTCTTGATTCACTTGAATTTGATTTGGAAAAGTTGAAGTTTGGTTGATCCAAACATCTGACTTGGATGTTTGTTCAATGGTTAACTCCGAACAAATAGTTACTTGATTTTTGTAGCCGACTTGAGGACTACTCTATCCTAATGGGCTTAAAAAACCTATGTAAACTCTAAGAGAAAGTTTTTCATTTATTTTGGGTCAACCTAACTATATCTTGACCAAGTCAAATGCAAAATGAAAATTATCCCATGTAGGATACTTTTCTCAAAGACTTTAGCTGAAAGTTCTTTGGAATAGTCAATTTGATTAGCAATTCCTTACTTCATTGTTCTAGAGTGTACTGAACTCTAGAAATTCATAAGAGTTATGCTAGTATCTGAAAGCAAACTCAAATGAATAAGTCAAACTTGGACTTGGTATCTTTTGAAGATTGAATAAGTTCTTGTACAGAACAGCTATCTAGGATGTTTAATTTAGTTATCTAGTTCCAATCGGGTAATCCTCGACTTTTGCAATAGAAATCAGATACCATATGTGAGTCAATTCCAAAAGATTTGGAAAGCAGAAGGAAATAGCTAGAACTTTGTATAACTAATTCAAACTTCGAAGATATGTAAACTTGCTATGAGTCAAATTCTAGATGACTCAGGACTTTAACTTCTCAAAGATCTGTTTCAACAAGTTATTGAAGCATTTTCTCTATCTTTAAGAGAAATAAGCTGGATTCTCATAAAGATTCAAAGCAACTCGAAAACATCATCCATCCACAAGATACTAGTGTGTTAACGAACATCAGTGTGTCGACCCACTGAGGTTTTGTTAATGAGTTTTGTATTCAAATAATGCTTCACTTGAGACTAAGTTCGGGTCATATTCAGTCTTTCTAACTCCTTACTGGGAATGCAATTCTATTGCATTTCTTTGAGTCAAAAGAGTGAATTTACCAAGTTACACATTTAGTTAGTATATTCCTTAGTCAAAAGGTTCAGTTCAAAGTCAAAGGCTTACTCTTTCAGAAATTTATCAAATATTTTTGGATCAACAACATTTTAGCTTGAAGTGTTTCAAGAAGAACTTGGAAGCTACTTACTTCGTATCCTCTTACTAACTTGATCTTGAAGTATCTTGAGATCATACTTTTATCCTACTTTAATTAAAACTTATCCTTGGAAGTTTTAATTCCCTTAAAGATCAAATCTAACTTCAAAATCCATTCTTAGACTAAAAGATAATTATCCTTCCATAGTCCCATGTCCCATACCATCTTTCCTACATCAATCTGAGTACAAAATCTGGTGTCCCATACCATCATATTTTATATTCACATAATTGTGTGCATGATATTTATCCTAAAGTCTAAAGATATCTTGATAGAGTACCTTTTTACTTCAACTCTTTGAAGTTTGAGGCATTACCGCTAACTTGATATTCTAGGTTTTTTATCTCTTCACAGGATCCTTTCACGATCTTATTCTTCCCTTTTGGGAACTGGGAAACCTTTGATAGAATATCAATTCTTCTTTACTAAGGTTTTCAAAAGAAAAACCCACTATCATTCTAAGTTCTTGAATTTATCAAATTCAAGTCTAATTGGTTATACTTGGCCAATTTGTAATGACAAGAGTTGTTTTTACTTCTTGTCTTTAGATTCCTTTCTTAATGCAACATTAAATAGCTACCCTGGCCAGGACTTTACAGGAATCTCTCTAGTGCATAAGTCTAAGCATCCGCTCATGCTTCTGGATTTCACGTTTAGGAAATCCCTTTAAGGATAGGTAAACTTTTACGTTACACCTTCCACAAACATATTTAGTGTTGACATAGTTGCAAACTACATACTTGGAATACTTACTCTGTTCAAACTTGGAATAGCTTACTATTTTGATTGCCAATGCTTGGGCAAATTTCATAGTAGTTCCACCCGCAATTCTTGGACAACCATGGCCAAGATTAATCAATTCTTGTAAATCATGGGATAGAATAAAGAGGTATTCTTTATCATTAAGATCTCTTGAGCTTTTCTAAGATTTTTGGCTTACATGCAGAATTTTTTAGAGATCTTTCCCTAACTCAAGTCCAAGCATGTTCTAATGCCTTTGAGATTCTAAAGCTAAGAATCTTTGATATACCTTTGGGTTATATCACTATTTGTACTTAAGTAAACATACCAAAGGTTTGGGAACTGTTGGGAACTACTTGCTATCTAAAGAGTTTAAAGAATTTCCTTCTCACTACTTGGGAGAACATTAATATTCAACGACTAGAGATCCATACTAGTCCATGCCATGTGTGCATCCAATCATCCATGTCCAATCATCTATGCACAAACAATATATCTTCTTCCTTACAATAAATATACATGTGCACAAGCTTGAGTGCATCCTATTCCTTTTGCAAGCAAGAAGAAAATATAAATTGTGCATGAAAACATTCTTTTGTATATGCATGCATGTGCTTAATGAGTGTTTCAATATGTTTATGCTCTTTCATGTAGGTTTCAATACTTCACATCAAGATGATAAAAAATGAAGTTTACTACCATACTTCGATGATTAAAATGCATCCTACGTGAAACAAGAGAACAAAAACAAATAATGAAACCAATCATTAACTTGAAGAATACTTATCTCCCAATTAAGCTTCATCCCTCCTTTGATCCTCAAGAAGAGCCAACCTTCATAGCCATGCTCACAATTGGCTTCAATCCTTTGCTCTATGAGAAGAGTCGTAAAATCCTCTTTGAAGAGCTTTGCTTTTTCATGTTCTTTTATGCAATTCAAAGCATATTATCGTAATGATTGAGGCATCATTTTTGGTTGCAGATAGACAGAGATCCATTTCCGGGTCCACCAATTGTGGAATGATCTTCATACTTTTTGTCTTGGATAATCTAAGCTTCTAGGACATAATATAAGTATATAAAAGAACTCAAAGATGCAAATCAATAGAACTGATTGAATGGCTTAGATCAATCAGTTCATATGTAGAGACAAAGGACAGATAGTGATTGCAGAAATGTATCTCATCCAAACGTTTCTAGCGTAATGGGTAAGTGATGATTTTGGAGATGAGCACCAAGGTTCGAATCTCAGATGACTACACTTAAGTGATCTTCCTTTTCTCATGTGTGTAAGCTTCTGCAGCCCAAAAATATGATCAGTATAAGAGTTAACGCTCGACTGATATGGACAAAAACTCGTGCAACACTTGTGGAGAGGGGAAATTGTTGTTCTCCTAGACGTCGCATGTTTGAATCCTACCTTACAGCTGCTATTGAAGTTAACCTTCTTTTGCCTTATGGTTTAGACTTCTGCACTCTTGAAATGAGGTTGTATCTATATAATTGGGGAGACGTACAGCCCACGTGCCTACGCTCATGGATAAGGCAGCGAAAATTCTTCTCGATGTTGAGGGTTCAAGCCCCGTGCGCGAGCATTGTTCCTCTTAATCTCCTTTTTGCGTGATTTGGATGCTTCTGTAGTGTTGAAATTACAATTATATACAACTTTTCCCACTTGAGTCCATGTTATCGTCCTGCCTTCTTGGACTAGATGAAGACCTCGTCATCACGAGGTCCTGAGTTCGAATCTCGGCATCAGAAGCCGTGTGCAAACAATGAAATATCTCTTTTGCTTCACATAGAAATTCGGGTTGGGGTATAATATTACATGCCATTAAGGGAGCAGATGGCATGATATGCAACAAACACATTAGCCATGAAAGCTTGAAGTGAAGATGATGGGACCACTATGATCACCTTGAGATCTTGAGGAAGGAGAGGATAAGATCAAGGTCTCCACGAAAGCTCTAGGCTCTGATACCAATGCATCAACCTAATTATTACGACCACCATGTGCTAGAGAGATGACTCTCCTCCCAACCTTATGCCTGTATATATAGTTGCTTGAATCAACGAGGACCACAAATGTAACTAGAGTCCACAAGCGCGTGTGCGATCTCCTCCAATCCTTTCATATCTTCCACTAGAGTCCACTAGTGGTCGGTATACTCGCCACTCGAATTAAGTCTCACTAGACTCAAGTTAACTCACCTTAACTTGAGTTAGAAGGCTCTAGAGGTCCTTGGGCAAAACTCTCTCCCCATGCTCCCCATGCGGATTGAACCCAAGACCTCCTGCTTCACAACCATGAGACTTAACCACTAGGCTAAGTGGATTACTTGAATATGAGAGCGCATGAACTTATGCTTGAGTCTTTTCCTGAGATCTTTGGCCATACACACGAGTGACCAAACGGTGTCCGATGTCAGATCTATCTGAACCGATCGGACCCTTAGATCAAAGACTTACTTTATTACATGATCACTGATACATGTTTGGTTTGAGAAAGCCTAAATACATGAAACTCTAAGCATATGCTATGTGTGCAAATGTAGTTGCTTCTTTTTGTTGATGTAAAGGATAGAAGCAAGGAAGGCCAACCACTTGTAAGACTTCGTGGAGGCACTTAGATCAAGTCAACTAGCTCTCAACACCAAGGAGTTCTTATGATTGCAGTCCAAGGGGTGCTTCAAGGATGACAAAGCTTTTGCATTACTTGTAACTAGTGTTTGAATGCATATGCAAAGTGGGAAAAGAGATCACCTAAGTCATCGTATTGTCATGGAACTTCACGTCAGGTTCAAATGTCAGAGTGAAAGGCCCGATTGATGGATCAAGTCAATCGCTAGTGTTGCAAGTGACAACGCATGCACGATGCTGCTAGCAAAAATCAAATGATAAATAGAAACTCACAAATGGTTAGTAGTTCAGTCAGGAGACCTTATCAAACTTATTGTATGGTCAAGAGCTTGTGGCTAATAATTATGTAATTTAACTAAGTTAGTGGCTTGTGTGATATTGTTTTTAGAATCCCTATCCTGTTCGCTCCATTTAAGCATTACCAAAAGTCCAAATTATATGGAGCAAAGTTGTCGAATGCGTTGACGCATTGACTTCCCGGCTGCATCCATGACTGGATCTTCATTAGGTATGTGATATATTTTAGACTCGTCATTGTCATGCGCTCCCCAAGGTGTATGTGGAGATCCCATCTGATCCAATGTGAAGATCCCATCTGATCCAATGTGTGTATGCATATGCATTTGTCTATGCATATGCATATGTGTATGCATATGCATATGTGTGTATGCATATGCATTTTTGTATGCATATGCATGCTTGTATGCATATGCATGCTTGTATGCATATGCATGTATGTGTGTATGCATATGCATCCTTGTATGCATATGCATGTATCTGTGTATGCATACGCATGCGTGTATGTGTATGCATGCTTGTGTGTATGCATATGCATGCTTGTATGCATATGTATGTATGTGTGTATGAATATGCATGCTTGTATACATATGCATGTATGTGTGTATGCATATGCATGTTTGTATGCATATGCATGTGTGTATGCATATGCATGCTTGTATGCATATGCATGTATGTGTGTATGCATATGCATGCTTGTGTGTATGCATATGCATGGTTGTATGCATATGCATGTATGTGTGTATGTATATGCATGCTTGTGTGTATGCATATGCATGCTTGTGTGTATGCATATGCATGTATGTTTGTATGCATATGGATGCTTGTATGCATATGGATGCTTGTATGCATATGCATGTATGTGTGTATGCATGTGTATGTGTATGCATATGCATGTGTGTATGTATATGCATATGTGTATGTGTATGCATATGCATGTTTGTATGCACATGCATGTTTGTATGCATATGCATGTGTGTATGCATATGCATGTTTGAATGCATATGCATGTTTGTATGCACATGCATGTGTATGTGTATGTATATGCATGTGTGTATGCATACGCATTGTGTGTGTGTACGAATATGCATGCTTGTATGCATATGCATGCTTGTGTGCATATGCATGCTTGTGTGTATGCATATGCATGCTTGTGTGCATATGCATGCTTGTGTGTATGCATATGCATGCTTGTGTGTATACATATGCATGCTTATATGCATATGCATGCTTGTGTGTATGCATATGCATGTATGTGTGTATGCATATGCATGCTTGCGTGTATGCATATGCATGATTATATGCATATGCATGTATGTGTGTATGCATATGCATGTGTATGTGTATGCATATGCATGTGTGTATGTATATGCATGTGTGTATGCATATGTGTATGTGTATACATATGCATGTTTGTATGCACATGCATGTTTGTATTCATATGCATTTGTGTATGCATATGCATGTTTGAATGCATATGCATGTTTGTATGCACATGCATGTGTATGTGTATGCATATGCATGTGCGTATGCATATGCATTGTGTATATGTGTATGCATATGCATGCTTTTTTGCATATGCATGCTTTTTTGCATATGCATGCTTGTATGCATATGACTGTCTATATGTATGCATATGCATGCTTGTATAAATATGCATGCTTGTGTGTATGCATATGCATGTATGTGTGTATGCATATGCATGCTCGTGTGTATGCATATGCATGCTTGTATGCATATGCATGCTTGTATCCACATGCATGCTTGTATGCATATGCATGGTTGTGTGTATGCATATGCATGCTGGTATGCATATGCATGGTTGTGTGTATGCATATGCATGCTTGTATGTATGCATATGCATGCTTGTGTGTATGCATATGCATGCTTGTATGCATATGCATGGTTGTGTGTATGCATATGCATGGTTGTGTGTATGCATATGCATGGTTGTGTGTATGCATATGCATGCTTGTGTGTTTATATGCATATGCATGCTTGTATGCATATGCATGCATATGTGTATGCATATGCATGCTTGTAAGCATATGCATGGTTGTGTGTATGCATATGCATGATTGTATGTATGCATATGCATGCTTGTGTGTATGCATATGCATGCTTGTATGCATATGCATGTATGTGTGTATGCATATGCATGCTTGTATGCATATGCATGTATGTGTGTATGCAAATGCATGTGTATGTGTATGCATATGCATGTGTGTACATATATGCATGTGTGTATGCATATGTGTATGTGTGTGAATATGCATGTTTGTATGCACATGCATGTTTGTATGCATATGCATGTGTATGTGTATGCATATGCATGTGTGTATGCATATGCATTGTGTATGTTTGTATGCATATGCATGTTTGTATGCATATGCATGTTTGTATGCATATGAATGTGTTTGTTTATACATATGTGAGTGTGTATGTATATGTATCTCTCCCTCTCTCCGTTTCACACACACTCTCTCTCTCTATATCAATCAAAAACAAAGAAATCACTTACATCGATGTAATTGTTTGAATCAAGGTCGTCAAAATCCACTTGAAGTTCTCGTTCGTCGAATTTCCAAAGATTTGATCCCAAAATCTCTTGCAAAACTAAAGATAAAAGATATTAGAAAAGAAAAAACATAAAGAAAGAAAAAAGAGTGCTACAATATGTGCGATCTACTTACCAAAACTTCATATCTATAAAAATAGAAGTGTGCTTAGAGAGAGAGAGGGAGGGAGAGAGAGAGAGAGAGACACTACAACATATGAAGGGCATACCGATGCTGCATATACCGACGGTCATAGTCGGTGTCAGTATAGCCCTCGGAAAATCTCACTAAGAGATACCGACGGTCAAGTGACCGTCGGTATGACCGTTTTAAATGGATCATTGATGTGGCCCGCAGCCGTCGGTATAAGCGTCGGTATAGGCGTTGGTATAGGCGTGGGTATGAGTATCGGTATAAGCGTCGGCAATTTACTGGCAACTACTGACGCATATACCGACGTCCATACCGGCCCCTATACCGGCAGCGAGTTTTAAACATACTGCGAACCCGAGAGCAAAACTTCACACTTTTGCGCATGTTTGAGTACTGTCGGTCTACTGTCGAACTTGCACGCCCGAACCTGCATTCTTGTGCACACACACACACACACGGATCTCTCTCTCTACACACACACTCTCTCTCAGCTTAGATCTCACATCTTGGTAAGTGCTGTGCGTACCATTAGCATTTGTGTTTCTCTATGCTTTAGGGTTTCTAATTTCTCTTTTCGTTGATTTTGCAGAAGTTCTTTGGCGTTGATTGTTTGGAATTGGACGAGAGACGACCTACATTATGCTGTGACGACAACGATTCAAAGAGGGACATACTTGTAAGTGATTCTTTTATTCGCTATTGATAGAGAGAGAAGGAGAGAGAGAGAGAGAGAGAGAGAGAGAAAGAAAGAGAGAGAGAATAGAAAGGAAGATACACATTAATTTACACATGCATACATACACACATACATGTACACACATGCATGCTTACATACACACACCTATACACACATGCATGCTTACATACACACACACACATATACACATATGCATGCATACACACACACATAAATTTACACACATGCATACATACACACACATGCATACACACATACATACACACACATATATACACATATACATACATACACATACACACACACATATACACACATACATACACACACGCATATATACACACATATACACACATGCATGCATACATACACACACATATACCGGCATGCATGCATACACACATATATACACACATGCATACATACACACGTATACACACATGCATGTATAGATACACACACATGTATACACATGCATACACATAGACACACATACACATACATGCATGCATACATACACACACGTACACACACATGCACACACATGCATGCCTACATTCACACACATACACATACACACACATGTTTACACATGTATAAATACACACACACATGTATACATGCATACATACACACACATATATACACACATGCATACATACACACATATAATCCTATTTCTATTTTGAAGTTTTTTTTACATCAAATATATAAAAATAGGATTAGGGTTTTAGGGTTAAATATTTAAGATTAGGGTTTTAAGGTTTTAACACCTACATAACATATATGCACACATACACATGCACATATAATACATATACACATGTATATACACATGTATACAGAAATATACATATTTTAGGTCTAGATATTTAAGATTAGGGTTTTAGGGTTTAGTATTTCAGATTTAAGTCTAAGTCTTTCTGATTAGGGTTTTAGGATTTTAATACGTAGATAACATATATACACAAACACACATATACATATAATACATACATACATGTAGATACACATGCATACAAAAATATACATATTTTAGATATAAATCTTTAAGATTAGGGTTTTAGGGTTATAACACCTACATAACATATATGCACACATACACATACACATGTAATACATATATACATGTATATACACATGTATATAGAAATATACATATTTTAGGTCTAGATATTTAAGATTAGGGTTTTAGGGTTTAGTATTTCAGATTTAAGTCTAAGTCTTTCTGATTAGGGTTTTAGGATTTTAATACGTAGATAACATATATACACAAACACACATATACATATAATACATACATACATGTAGATACACATGCATACAAAAATATACATAGTTTAGATTTAAATCTTTAAGATTAGGGTTTTAGGGTTATAACACCTACATAACATATATGCACACATACACATACACATGTAATGCATATATACATGTATATTGTAATAGGCCTCTTTTCTAGTGAAATAATTCATTTTGAACTTTCTGAATTTCATTGTGGGGATAATGCTTAGAACGAATAATTAGGTCATTTTATGCATGTAGGAAAATTTTGGGTTGACAAGTTTCATATTCTCTGTCTAGACCTTAATTGCATTATGTTTTCCAGTGGGATTTTGAAGGTGATGATGAAAGAATTAAGGAAAACTCTGTATGAGAGAAAGGTAGAGCAAGTAGAAGAGAATAAAAGTGCGTGTGAGATTTTTGTGAATCATGTTCTAAGTACCTCGTTCAGGGTCCTACGTTTAGTTCATTGTAAGAAAATGCCTTGATTTTACTCTCTCTCTAGAATTTTAAACCTTGCAAGGCTCAAAAGTGGCATTTGGAGGTGGATTTGGACCTCGGAGGTCTCTAACACTATTGTGCAGATCAAAAAATTGAATAAAAGTGTCTCTCACAAGCTCAACCTAATTCTTCATTGTTTTTCAGTTACAGGGCTTTGGAAAGTGCCGTTTTTTCCAACACCTGTCACCATGTGTCTAATTATGTATGTTTTCGAATATGTCTTCTTGGTGTTTTTCTGCTATTTTTGACAGGTATGTTAAAGAAAGGAAGTACACTACGATCGCATGGCTTTTTGCGAAAGTTTTCGGGAAACTCGACTTTTTCTAAATTTGGTGGATCGCACACATCTTTGGGGAGCACGGCTGCGATCAAACGGAAAAAGATAAGAAGGCCTACGCATCAACACGGAGGACACACAGAAATCTGAGAGTTACCTTGTGATTGAGAGTGTGATTGAGAGTGAGAGTGAGAGTGAGAGTGTGATTGAGAGTGCGAGTGAGAATGCGATTGTGATACCTCGGGGGTGGTCGGGAGGTAGAGGCTTCGTCAAGAAGCTATTGTCCAAAGCTACTGTAACCATTGATTCACATCTATAATATCAGAATTCTTCCTTCTCTGTGTCATATTTGTTCTACTCTTCCGCATCAGGTTTTCTTTTACCTTGTGCAATCTCTACGTTCTTCTCTCCACTGTTATTTCAATGTAATCGAAAGATTGTGATTGGGGATAGATTTTGATTGAGGAAATGCTACATATATACACATGTATACAGAAATATACATATTTTAGGTCTAGATATTTAAGATTAGGGTTTTAGGGTTTAGTATTTCAGATTTAAGTCTAAGTCTTTCTGATAGGGTTTTAGGATTTTAATACGTAGATAACATATATACACAAGCACACATATACATATAATACATACATTCATGTAGATACACAGCATACAAAAATATACATATTTTATATTTAAATCTTTTAATTTAGGATTTTAGGGTTATAACACCTACATAACATATATGCACACATACACATGCACATATAATACATATATACATGTATATACACATGTATACAGAAATATACATATTTTAGGTCTAGATATTTAAGATTAGGGTTTTAGGGTTTAGTATTTCAGATTTAAGTCTAAGTCTTTCTGATTAGGGTTTTAGAATTTTAATACGTAGATAACATATATACACAAACACACATATTTATATAATACATACATACATGTAGATACACATGCATACAAAAATATACATATTTTGGATTTAAATCTTTAAGATTAGGGTTTTAGGGTTATAACACCTACATAAGATATATGCACACATACACATGCACATGTAATACATATATACATGTATATACACATGTATACAGAAATATACATATTTTAGGTCTACATATTTAAGATTAGGGTTTTAGGGTTTAGTATTTCAAATCTAGAATTTTAAGATTAGGGTTTTAATTAAATATATATAATTAAAAATATAAAATTAAATATATAAAAATAGGATTACATAAGGAAACAAAATTTGAATATATAAATAAATATTTATATAAAATAAGATAATTATATACATAAATAAATATAAAAAGAACTAGTGTTTTAAATAATTTAATTAAATATTCATAATTAAATATATAAAATTAAATATATAAAAATAGGATTACGTAAGGAAAAAAAATCTGAATATATATATAAATATATATATATATATATAAAATAAGATAATTATATACATAAATAAATATAAAAAGAACTAGTGTTTTAAATAATTTAATTAAATATATAAAATTAAATATATAAAAATAGGATTACATAAATAAATATAAAAAATTAAATATATTTAATTTTAAATAATATATAAAATTAAATATATAAAAATAGGATTACATAAGGAAAAAAATCTGAATATATAGATAAATATATATATATATAAAATAAGATAATTATATACATAAATAAATATAAAAAGAACTGGTGTTTTAAATAGTTTAATTAAATATTTATAATTAAATATATAAAATTAAATATATAAAAATAGGATTACGTAAGAAAAAAAATCAGAATATATAAATAAATATATATATAAAATAAGATAATTATATACATAAATAAATATAAAAAGAACTAGTGTTTTAAATTATTTAATTAAATATATATAATTAAATATAATTAAGTAAAGAAAAAATCTGAATATATAAATAAATATATATATATAAGGTAGGATAATTATATAGAAAATAAAATATGATAAGAACTAGTATTTTAAATAAATAAATGAAATATATATGATTAAGTATATAAAAATAGGTTTAAATTTAATCATTTTAAATAGAGTGAATATATATACAATACACAAACACACATACTTATATACCTTTCTATATTCACATATATATACATATACACATATATATACACATGCATACATATATATACATCTTTTAGTTCTAGGTCATTTCGATTAGGGTTTTAAGGTTTTAACACGTACATATTAAGTTTTTTTAGGTATTTAATTATTTAGGTCTTTAAGAGTTAGATTTTTAGGTTTAATAAGAAAACAAATGTTCTAAAATGTTCTAAAATGTTCTAAAATGTCCATATTGTAGCAGATGGCTTCTTTGGATCCAGAAGAGAGAATGGCATGTCCTTGCACACAGTGCAAGTATCAAATTTATCGGAAACGACGGATTTGTGTTGCACATGTTAGAGAGTATGGATCCTTTGATAGGAGTCGACTGGAAAACCTACGCTATCATTCGCATGGTCCCCCAGGTGAGCAAATGGACCCAAACAACATTGCACCGGTAAGCTCTCGTGGACAAAAGAGAGCAAAAAAGGACTTAGACGTAGAAGCAAGCACTAATAATATTACACAGAATGAACATATGGAAGAGATGCTTGAAGCATTTTATGAGATGGACGAAGATCATGATGGTGAAGAAGGTGTCGAGAGTTTCATGGACACAACAAAAATTCCACGATCAGAAGTTGATGAAGAATATGAAAACATTCGAAGATTAGCTCGTTTACCACTTTACAATGGATCAAAGATATCTGTACTACGTGCTTCACTCGCGATGCTCAATCTGCAATCCATTTATGGATGGTCAGATAATAGTGTCACTGAATTGTTCACGTAAGTGGAGAACAAATTGGCTTTCATTGTTGTATCACAATAACTTCATTTACTAATATCATTTAATTGCTTATTGCAGGCTTCTTAAAGATCAATTTTGCCCAGAGGGCAATGACATGCCTCCAACACGTGGAGATGCGAATAAACTTTTACAGTCCATTGGAATGGATTATACTAAAATTCATGCTTGTCCGAATGATTGCATTCTCTTTTGGAATGAGTATGAGCATCTCCACGTATGTCCAAAGTGTGGAGCAAATAGATTTAGAGAAGACGTTATAGGCGAAGCAATCCCCGCAAAGGTTCTTTGCCACTTTCCTATCATTCCACGAATTAAGAACATGTTTAGATGCAAATCTATAGCTGAGTTAATGTCATGGCATACAAAGAGCACGTCTATAGATAATGTAATGCGAGTGCCAGCTGACTCTGATGCTTGGAAGCACATAGATAGTAAGTGGCCAGAGTTTGCTAGTGAGCCTCGGTCCATACGTCTAGGCCTAGCTATGGATGGAGTGAATCCATTTGGATTACGTAGTTCTTCATGGAGCACATGGCCTGTATGTTTGGTCAATTATAATATCCCACCATGGTTGGCCACAAAGAAAGGTCATTTATTATTAGCTCTTATTGTACTAGGTAAGTATAAGGTAAAAAACATGGATGTATATCTTGCACCACTTGTGGAAAAACTGCACATTTTATGGGATGGGATCACTGTGCGTGACATGTCTCAACCTATAAGAAGACGAGACGTGCGAGTGCAAGGCATACTTATGTGGACATTGCATGATTGGCCTGGTTATGGTGAATGTTCAGGATTATCGATTTCGGGTTACCATGCTTGTCCTTTATGCGGATCACAACTCGAAGAACGCTATTCCAAAGCACTACATAAAAATGTCTATGAAGGACATCATAGACATTTGACTGATGGACATGTTTTACATGAAGGACAAATTGGTCGACAAGCGCAACACCAAATGAAAGCTAGCAATTGGAAAAAACTGTGGGATTCAGAAAATCCAATTGCTGGCATGAAACGGTTGTCCATTTTTCATGAACTCCCTTATTGGAGTGAATTGGTGATCAATCATTTGGTAGACCCGATGTATATTTTCAAGAATGTGGGAGAGATGCTTTGGAAAACTTTGATCAGAAAGAAAGAAAGCAAAGCACAAAGGGACGACTTAGAAGAGCGAGGTCGTATGCAAGAGTTGTGGGCAATTACTAAGCCCAACGGAACAGTATCGTTACCAAGAGCTCCTTGGGTGCTTCGCAGGATGGAAGAGCAACAAGTGAAGAAAAACAATTTTGGAGTTTCGTACACCTACTAGATGCATGAGATGTCTAAAGACTGCTTTCACACGAAATGACGATCTTGCAGGACTCAAGTCTCATGATTGGCACAAGTTTTTACAGTTTGTGCTCCCTGTAGCCCTAAAAGATTGTCTTTCAGAGGATGTACGAAAAACCATTTATAAAATTATTTCTTTAGTACGGTGGATATCTTCTAAAGAGATAAATAGAGATAGCATAGAGAGTGCGAAAATCAATGCTATCGAGGTTGTTTGTATGGTAGAGAAATACTTTCCCACAAGTATTCTCACTATTCAACTTCATTTACTGGTTCATGTAGTAGATGAAGTTGCAATAACAGGAACTGTCCATAGTCGATGGATGTTCTTCTTAGAGCGCTTTATGAAGACATTAAAAGGGTTTGTTCGACAGAGAGCACGTCCAGAGGGTAGCATGGCAGGGGGATGGCTTGTACAAGAATCTCTTGTATTCATAACTGAGTTTCTACATATATGGGATCCCGAAATGCCTCGCTTATGGAGCGATGATGAAGATGTTCGTCTCGTAGGTGATGAACCACAAGGTAAAGGATTGCAAAGAAAAATGGATGCAGCTTTCAGAGAGAAGGCAATGAAGTTTTGCATAGTTAACTTTGAGCCTATGCAAAAGTGGTTAGAAAGGTATGAACTTGCCAAGGAAACTAACGTAAAGGAAAAAGCTCAGTTTCGAAGAAATCCTTCCACTCGATTTTCACCTCTTCCAGAAAATCTTCGACCTCTCCCACCTTTTCCAACGAGCAGATGGCTAGATGCAGCGGTTTCACAAGCAAAGGTAGTGGGTGAAGATATCTCTGAAGTAGAAGAAGAACTCACAAAAGGATGTGATTAGGAGTATATTAAATACGGTGCACTATGGTCTCATGGACGACACTTTCGAATCGCACAAATCGATCAAAACCGGTCTCACTCATGGATTGCTCGTGGTAGCACTCCTCCCGGCCTCACTCCTAGCGGCCTTACTCCTGCCGGCCTCACTCCTGCCGGTGTCACTCCCGCCGGTGTCACTCCTGCCGGTGTCACTCCTGAGGATGGTGCTACTCCCGTAGGAGGTATGTCTCCTAGCTTTGTGACTCCACCACGACCATCTTTGCAGCCATCTCCTACTAGGTCCACTAGTAGACATGTGCGTTCGACAGCTCAGCGCGATACAGGGTCTGGCCCGTCTCATAGATCGAGGTCACGCTCTGGAGCAGGAGGTTCTAGGAGTGGATCTACAGGTAGGTCTGGAGGCGGAGGAGGCGGTTGTTGTGGAGGCAGTGCGACGGACGTTGTGTCGCCCGCTTCTACTCCTAGGATGAGTACCTCAGATGTAGGTACACCACGCAGTACACCACGTACACCTTGGGGTGCTCATGACCATGATGACTCCAAGGTGTAGAGTATCCGAGATGGAGCTCCGGTGATGGATGCGACTTGCAAAGCAATGCGTGCATGCATACGACAGCTTTGCTCCATCCAGTTTGGACACTCCATCATGCTGAAATGGAGTGAACAGGATAAAGATCGGAAGAATTATATCACACAGACGATTTACCAGGAGTTCCGACCAGCCGATGGACAGTCGATTGTCAGTTCAGAGTGGATTCTGCACACCGCACGTGAGGTCATGTCGCATGGACGATCCGAGGCTCGTGATGCATTCAGAGAAGGCTTACCAAAGCCTGTGTGGTTAGATGTTGAGGAGTGGGACATGATTTGTGATGAGCAGCAGTAGACTCCTGATCGATATCGCCAGCAGTGAAATGCCACAGCCACACGTCTAGACACGATTGGACCGTCACATTTGGGCAGCGGCGGATATGACCCGATGCGTCATGAGTTTGTAAGTACCATTTCATTTATTGAATTTATTTGTGTTAAATTTCTCATATATATTTGTCTAATCTTTTTATATTTGTTTCAGGAGCTGGCAATGGGTCGTCCTCCAACACGAACGGAGGAGTCTTATGGATATAGTCATGGGTTGACTGCACTATTGCAGGACTTGGAGGGACGCGGTGCGGTAGTTTCATGGGAGCGTTTGCGATGAGGTAATTAATTTATAAACTTGGTTTTTACTTGTTTGTAAATTTCATGTGAATTTATCTCATTCCATTAATGTTCTTTGTTGCAAGACTGTTGATATGGAATGTTCTTTGCATGTGTATGGCAGTGGAAGACCAATATTTTGTATTTGATTTCCATATGGCAATACATTGCTTTGCCACATTTTGTAAAAGTGTCATATATGACAGTGGTTTGCCACACTCTTGTCCATGCTTCATTATTGAAATATATAACTTCTTTTGTACATGGTTCATTGTTCATTCTGATTATCTCTTTTGTGTACAATCATACTCTATTTCATGAACTCATATTTCGGTTCTCATTAGAGTACACATCACATGTACTCGGTTTTTTTTTGGGCAGAGTGTATTGTCTTTTGTTCAGCAACATCATGGTAATGTTGCTGTAGCAAAAGACAAAACATTCTGCCCAAAATTTTTTTTGCAAGTATGGTCGTCCGTATACGCGACGATACTCCCAGTAGTGTCATCGGAATAACCGTCGGTACACCGAGGAGGCGATGCAGCAGAAGCCGATTACCAATGCATATACCGACGTTTATACCGACGCATATACCGATGATTATACCGACGTATATACCGATGCATATACCGACGCCTATACCGACTCTTTGGTACCGACACACAAACGGACCTTTACACCGGCGTCGCGGCAAATAAAGCCGCGTTCATTTTCCTCGGTAAAAACCTTGGTATACCATCGATCTGTTGTAATGAGAGAGAATTGTTAGAATCAAGGTCATCAAAATCCACTTGAAGTTCTCCTTCATCAAATTTCCAAAGTTTTGATCCCAAAATCTCTTGCAAAGCTAAGCAGAGAACATATTAGAAACACAAAAAGATAAAGAAAAAAAAAAGAGTGCTACAATATGTGCGATCTACTTACCAAAACTTCAGATCTAGAAAGATAGAGGTCTGCTTATAGAGAGAGAAGAGAGAGAGGGAGAGAGAGAGAGAGAAAGAGAGAAAGAGAGAAAGCATGACACAGAGATTTGTTGTTCGCGCGTGCAAAGTCCATAGTAGAAGATGTAGATTCAAAATGCTCAGAATGATGAATTTTGGTTTCGGGCCCGGTTAAAAAAATACCTGCGATATAAGCATCGGTATAAGCGTTGATAATTCCAATAAGTTACCGACGTTGTGTTTCTGAGGCTAAGCGGCTTTCCCAAATTGTTCGAAGGTCATACCGACACCGACGCCTGACCGTCGGTATGGTGATCGTCGTTATTCCCTCAATATGTTGTAGTGTTAGGAGATAGAGGTTTGTTTGGTTCTAGAGGAAATAAGTAAGTAGAAAGAAAAATATAGATTGGTCGACATGAATATTTGTAGATTGATGTGACACTTCTCTAGAAAATGAATTTATATCTATTAATGAATGCTTGATATGAATCTAAATGAGTACTGAACATAAAGTCCTATACAAATTATATGATCAACATGGAGCTATCACAAGAATTCCAAGTTTTAATGAACTAAATCTATCTAAATGGAAAAGATAGATGAAAACTCGAGCATCTGCAACCCAAGCCCCATCAAACACTCATGCTCTTTCCACCTTCTGGTAGACTTCATATTTGATTCGTAGTATTTTATAACTCTTATAATGTTCTACTGTAGAAAGTCATTAAGAAAAAACATCATTAGTAAATATATAAATAAAAATCATACTCATATAAGTATGTCCATTGCCTTCTTTTTTCATTTGATTGTCTTTATTTTTTTATTTTATTTTTCATCTCCATAAATGACTATACTATTTTTCTTTCATTTAATTATATTCTTTTCTATGATTTTTGTTTTTCCTATATATACATGTTTATATTTTTTTAATGTTTTTTTCTTTCCTAATAAGTTATTATATTTTATAGTATCATTTTATATATACTTATATTACATTAATATCTATTTATAAAATTTATTATAATAAATAGAACTAACCAAAGAATCCAATGAGTGAGTACCATGAGTCAAAAAACCTATGATCAATTATGCACATAGAGTATGACTTGTCCACAAGCCAATCCCATAGACAATCACATCGTCAAAAGGATTTCCCATACACTTGTTCAAAAGAAACAAACCTAATGAAGAGTCATCCATTGGCAGAGTTACGAGGAGACAACATAGAGACGTGACCAAAGACCATATGCAAAAAAAAAAAAGACCATATGCACACTTAACCACGTCGCCTTCCCGTGTTGGCTCCCCTTCGAAAATATATATGGAGCATGTATGTTGGATCCCCTTTGAAATCTTTGAACCATCCATAAAAGCATGCATCATAATGAAGAATATTTAGTTCAAAAGCTTTCGCTAAATATTTATGTTCTACGTAGGCACACAGGTACTAAAGTTTTCTTCAACAATGTACCCTCCGAAGATCTTCTTCTACCTTCTTTCCATACAAGAGTAGCAGCCTTCGACGTCTTCCTTTCAACTCTCAAAGCTTTGTTCACCTTGTTCGAATGTAGTTCTATCTTCTTAGGATATAAGCGCAACTAATATCATTGCTTTTCTCTCTATTCAATACTTCCTTCTCAACTTGCATTTGTCACGATTAAAGAATTCTTCCATGCATTCATACGGAAGTGATCTACGTAGGCACACAGGTACGAAAGTTTTCTTCAACAATGCACCCTCCGAAGATCAAGTTTGAAGTGTTTCAATTATTTTAGTTGATATGTTGCATGTTCTCTGCTTGCTCGCAGTACTAAGGTTGCGTATGTCCACGTGAAGGGCTCCGGTCTAGAGTAGAATTCTTACAAGTAAAATCATATTGAGCGAAAAAGTGTGAGTTGCATTGCTTTGACAGTAAAACCGTATGCATTTGCTGCATCACTTGTCTATGAGCCTCTGCATAATGGGAACAACGTATGCATGATTCTAGAAACTCAATAGCTACACTAGTTCCTGAACTTGTTTCCTATCGGCATTACTAATTGCTTGACTCCATGAACTGTAACTACCATATACAACGATGAAACTAATCAAGCATTAGCAATTCTGAATCAAAGCATTTATGTCCATTTTTGAGACGTTATCTAATCTACTCACAAGTCGATTGGAAAACACTTTTCACATGCACATAGGTAACTTGCGTATAATTGTGCATCTTTCTAACATCGTTAGTGTGCAAGGAAACCTAAGCTAATACCAATCTGATTCATTATTAAAAGAAAAGCAACACAAGAGAGGAAGTACCATCGGATATCGATTTCGCAAATCAACCACTTGAAAAGTACACATTACAAGGATTTGGGAAGATCCTGTTTGATGGTATTAGAGTAGTTTCATACACGGATGCATAAATTATCATGAATCCACATAGTATTATCGAAACCAGCAACTTGTAGAACACCTCGCTAACTCCAAAGCTTAAAGCTAAGGTGTTGATAAAGATATAGACCTTGCAATACCTTTTCAACCAAGTATCAATGTCCCCACTGGCATCGTTGGCTGCTCAAGAGTGACGACCTCAATAATCAAGGGAGATGAAGGTTCGTAATACTTGTCAAAAGGTCACCCATCCTAGTAAAATTCTTCTCGGAGCTCACTTAATTGGCAATCCTTTGCCACTAAGGTTCACTCATGTGGTGATTGAGGAGGGGGAAAGACTAAGGTTTATATTACCTTGAGCATGATTTGGGTGTTCAAGGCTTTCCTCTTGGCTTTTAGACCTTGTTTGAAGCAGTTCTTTGGGTGATCCATGGAGCCATTTCGGAGAGCAACCATCACTCGCCAAAAGTTCATAAGCCCTTATCAAATTTTTTTGCAAAAGTGTATTCAGCCTCGCCTAAGGCTATTTTTGTAACAAAATTGAGCCCTTTGTCTCACTCACTATAGCTCATCGCTCATATATATTGTTCAAGCACTCATACTATGTATGTCTATGTGGACATTGCCTATGTATGCTAATGTGATATGGTAGAATGAGTATAATTTCAGTAGCCTTCGGCATATTAAAGAGGACCATGGTGAGCTTTTTATGACTCCGAAGCACCCAAATATAACAATATCTTTAGTGATGTAGGTGGAAGACATGTCCTAGCCTTACCATAGAAGATATCCATTAGTGCGTTCATTGGTCCTTCGTAAGCCTAGCTCACTTACTTTGTTCACTTGGTATATATAGTGAGAAATGCAAAGATATGAAATGATACAATCATGCAATTTTATGGTTCTTTGATAAGTTCTTTGATTCTCATAGTCTCCATTTTCAAAAGTAGACTATATTGAAATTTCCAATGATTTAATTTTCTCCCATGCATAGGCTAATTTTATTACTTGACTTGATTCTTAGTGCAACCAATTTGTAAATGATCAATTTGACATTTGATTGTTTATCATTTTGCTCATGTTCTTATTTCTCTAGGGAAAGTCCATCAAAAGTTTCCCGCCAACCTAATACTTAGTCATATTTTGAAATGGTGAGTCGTACTTGGTCAATCACTATTCTAGTCATTTATTCATCGTCATGGCATCATATGTTTCAAGCAATATGGCAGAGCAAGTTCTGGTGTAGGTGTCTCTAAAAAGAGTTATATTTTTCAAGGAAAAGTCATTTTCAGATTGGCAAGTTTGACAACACCAACTTCGCTTTATGGAAGAATAAAATTTGGGATATCTTGATTTATAGAAGAAAATGAAAGTTCATTGGTAGTCCTACAAAAAAAACATGATGATATCGATGATGATGATTGGAAAGTGGGGTGATTTCTATGATTCATGTACACTTGTAGATAGTGTTTATTTCCGTGTAGACTCTTTGATAGTGGAGGAGGATGTGAAAAAAGCTTTGCAGCACCTACGAGAAAAGAATGCCTCCAACAAAGCTTATTTGATGAGGAAGATATGACTTGTGCATGAAAGTCATAGATAATGTTTTTGCTCATTTGAATGTGTTTTATGCATTGGTTTCTCACTTGCAAGCTCAAATAATGGATATGGATGATGAGACTTTAGAATTTACATTTCTATGCACACTATCACCCTCAAGTGATACATTTTACATAGCCATTCACAACATGTGCCTAGAGGCAAGCTTCTCTATAATGCTATTTGTGGTTCACTTTTGATAGAAGAAATTTGTAGGAAGTCTATGTTTGTCACACATAATGGTGATGCATATGTATAGTGTTAATGATTCTAACTAGACAAAGAATCAATTACATGACAAGAGAAATAAAAAAGGCAATAGTGATCAATGTGGCAGGATTAGAAGAAAATCATGAAAGAGGGATATTCAATCACATCATTACCGTAAGAAGGGACATATGGAGAAGGATTATCATGCTTTCAAGAATGCAAAAGGTAAAAGGAAGCACATTGATGACCATGTTAAATAATTACTTACTCCATATACTTTATTTGTAAAGACAAAAGAAATAAATACTATTTTTGATGATGCGATGGGCTGAATCTTGAAAATATTATTCCTAGTGAGGCCCTCTTGGCTAGTTGCATTTTCCACACATGGTTTCTAGATTTTGCTGCTTCTTTTCATGTCAAACCACATAGAAAATGGTTCTCTAGCTTTATAGTAAAGTCTCTTGGTAAAAATGAGGCTTGGTGATTGTTATTAGTGTGATGCTAGAATTGATGTTGTTGTGAAGTTTTCTCATGGTTTATAGTTTATCATACATAATGTATGCCTTATGCCTTAGATTTCATGCACTTTGATGTGAGTTGGGGATCTTAATGACCATTTCTACAAAGTGAATCTTTATGCTCATTTGTTTCATATTTAAAAGGGAAATGTGGTTATTGCTATAGTAGGCAAAGTTGTATCACTTTACCTATTGTTTGTATGGAAAGAAGATATCTTACTTTGTACTGATTACCCTAGGGCTTGTATATAGCATGGATATTTGGGCCACATATCTGATAGTGGAATGGAAAGTCTCTCTTGTTCTTTCTATTTGCATGTGTTATCTTTCTTTGATTTTGCATTTTGTGAACACTTTCAATATGGAAAGTAAACTATGAATGCTCATAGAATATATATTCTCTTCAGTTCAGCCACTAGATCTTGTTCATCAAGATATGTGTGCTCATATGTCCACTTGGATATGGAAGAGCAGGGAAATATGGTTATAATTTATGGGATCCGAAAACATGTTCAATGATAAAACACAATGGTGCCATTTTCAATCAAGTGAAGATGCATAAACAACCCATTAAAGAGCTTGACGTGAGAGTATTTGTATTTGAGGATTTTAGTGTTCTTGTTACTATGCATAAAAATTGTAGAAAAGTTTCTATTCATGAAAATGTTCAACAACACTGTGCTATTGCTTAACAACCATTGACATGATCTTCATGAGTATCACATCCACCTTAAAGATCTATTCAAGGATTATATTTTGTCAGATTGAGATATGTTGATGACGCTTTTTGTTATAAAGAAGCTATGTAGATAGATCATCATGCCATATGGGAGCATGCTATGAAGAGTGAACTTGATTCTATTCATAAAAATGGTACTTGCAAATTGGTACCTTTGACTAAGGGTAGGAAAGCCTTACCATGCAAATGGGTATATAAGTTTAAACTCGTGTCAAATAGGGGTTCTCCAAAATATAAATCACAATTGGTTGCATAGGGATTTAAGAAACAACAATGAGTTGATTTTGAAGAAACTTCTCACCTTTAGTCAAGATGATAACATTATGCATGTTCCTTGGATTATTTGAAAAGGAGAACTTAAAGCTGGTCCAAATTGATGTGAAGACTTTTTTCTTGGATGGAGATCTTATAAATGACATATATATGAAATAGCTACGAGGATATAGAGTTCTTGGAAAACATAGTCTAGTGTGTAATATTAAGAAGACGTTATATGGACTTAATTAGTCACTTAGATAATGGTATCAAATGTTTCATGCATTCATGAAGTCCCAATGATATTCTTGAACTAATGAGGATCACTATCTCTACACAAAGAGATGTTCAGATGGTAGCTTCATATGACTGATGCTTTATGTTGACGAAATATGTTGATTTTTGGGAACTCCTAAAAAACTTGTCTTTCTTGAAGAGTGAGTACATAACGGAAATAATTCGTAGATTCAATATGCTTGGTGTATAGGCATTGAGTACACCATTGTCTATATATGTGAATTTGAGAAAGGATGATTGTCCCAAAGCTCATGAGGAGAAGGAATTCGTGAGTGAAAATCCATATCAACATCCTGTTGGTAGTCTCATGTATGCTATGGTAGCTACTAGACCATACATGCCTTTTATAGTTGGAGTTGCAAGTAGATGTATGCCAAATCCTAGCGAGAAGAATTGGTATGAAATCAAAATGATATTGATATATTTGAGTGAAACTAAGGATATGTGTCTATGCTTGGGTAGAGGTGATTCATCCATTATTGGATACATAAAACTTGATTATGCTGATTGTTTTTACAATAGGACGTCTACTTTAGGTTACATTTATTTTTCCACTAATGAGGCATGGAAGGAAGCACTTTGGCTTTCTAGATTCGCATTTGACATGGGCATAGCTCAGCATGTACCATTTCTACTCAATGAAAGAAAGAGTGCTACTGCATTGGCTAAGAATTTGGCGTAGCATGCAAAGACTAAGCACATTAAGGTGGAATATGACTTTTTTCGTGATTTCTTAGTTAGCAAGTTCATTTTACTGAGAAGATTCATACTCAAGAAAATGAAGCAAATTCCTTGAGAAAAGCTCTACCATAAGGTAGCTTTAAAAATTGTTGCCACTTGATGGGGTTCACCTGATCTTGTTTTCCTTGGTCCCTTGTACGTTGTGTAATATGCCCATCATGTGGAAGTATAGGGTATATACATTTAGTAAGATATTATTTGTCATTGTTTCTTTTTTTCCTATACTCATATTAGCCATATTGGCATTCATTAGGAGATTGTTATGGATTGTTACCATTAGTGCCTATGTGAAAAGCCAAATGGTTGAAAGATACTCTTTTATATGTTTGTTCTAATAAATCATATCAGGTCTTGGACATATGCAAACTTTATTGAGAATTACCTTTATGAAACTTACATACAACATGTACTCTCTATTCTCTAGTTTATTGCATTTCTTATAGTTCTACACAGATAGATACATAGGAGCATTGTATATCATCCGAGAAGGTAACTTGCACTATGAGGACCTAGGAAGAGCCTGTTCATGTACTTAGATTCTCCATTCATATACCTTACAAAGGCATATGATATTCTTTGCGCTAAAGTACCCCATATAATTGGTTATGTGATTTTGAAATGTTTGATTCCATTTTTTCTTTACTCGACCTACTTCAGCTCTCTCATGCTCCTCCATTTGTTCTTGGAGCTTGATTTTATCTTCTTCAAATTTGGGAAGTTGAGGCAAAATCTTTGTTTGTGCCATGGTAAGAAGTCTGACCTCTGCTGGTTTTCCACTTCATGTTCACCAACCATGTGGGCTGTGATGTTTTCAAATATGGGAAGATAATCTCAAACTCTAGTAAGAATAAGCTCAATAAAAACTTGTGCAAAAGTAGGATATAATTTTCTAGCACTAATGATGGTTAAACAATCATAACAATCAAAGCCACTTAAAAATGATTTAAAATTTTCCAAAATTCAAGAAGAACCTAAGAGGCATCATCGACAACAATAATTTCTCAAATCCAACTATAAAGTTATGATCTACACAAGTAGGACCAAAACACATATAAACTAGAGTGAGGGTTTATACCTCATGGTAGTTAAACACTCATACCTCATAGCCCAAAAAGGAAAAGTGGTTTGAGACCTTCCAAAATTCAATACACTTTGAGAGGCATCACATGCAACAAGAATGTTCAAAATAGGACCTTTGATCATGATGTCATGATCTCTACAAGAAGGAACAAAAACCTACACAGAGTAGAGTGAGGTTTTAAATCGGATGGTAGTTAAGCAATCATACCTTGCAGAGTAGCAAAGAATTAATTTGAAACTTTCTAAATTTAAAAGGCTTTAAGGTTCATCATAAGCAAGCAGAACTTTAAAAATCTCGCTTCTTAATAGGTGGTTATTATTTCTACAGCTAGGAACAAAAAACGTATGTAGAGGTGGGTGAGCATTTAACCTTGATGATATTTAAACACTCATAAATTATACGGAAAGAAATCAAATGACTTGAAAAAAGAAAATGAAAAATCTTGAATTTAAAATAAAATGTCTCTAATAAAAATTTTCGGAAACCGAATTCAGATAATGAAGTTATAGTGCCTAGAAGATGAGCTTTCCTTCCTTCTTTTAGCACAAGTTCCTCATGAACATTTTCTTCGTATTTTATCTCTCTTGGAGGACTCTTAAATGTCCCAACTAAGAAGCCTACGGGTCGTCTTATCCATGTTTTAAGACACTCTCTCTTAGTGATGTCATATTCCTTCCATTCACCCTAATTGAAGAAAAGCTTTGAGTAACTAGCTCTAAAGATGCTATTTTTGTCTCTTCACTCGACATTGGTCATCTTGAAAATGGAAAGAATTTTTTGAAGATGAGTTTGATACAGATTAGATATTATGCAACAATTTTCATTTCAACTTGTGTCCCAAGGATGCAAGAAGAATATAGCAAACAAATGCCATTAGAAATTGCACACAAACATGTTGAAAGTTTGACATTATGACATGTAGAATTGAGCTTATGGTGAAAGCTTCATACTAGGATGTAGAATACAAGCATGAATACGGATCTCTTTATTGGTACCAAAAGTACTTTGGTTGTCACTTTTGCTTCATAAATATGTTCTTGAACACTCATATGTACTTAAAGCTGATTATGGTAATTCATGAAGCAAAAAGAATAGTTACATTTTGAAGTCTGGTTACTATATCTAATGATAAAAATGATGTTCTAGAAAATTTGCATTTTCTATCCTTTCACTTGAACTATAAAATGGCTTTTCAGTAGTGTTAAGTAGCATCTTGCCATTTCTCTTACTTAAGGCTAGTGGTAGTTTTTGAAAACCTTTTGTGTGGCTACCAACAATATGTTTTTAGATGTATTAAACTCGAGACCTCCTTCTTTAGACTGAAATGCCTTAAACACTATTATTTGTATTGTACTGATAGATTCTCAAAAAAATGTCTGGATAACTATTGAAGTTTGAAGAGTTATTTAAGAAATCTCACATTCTACACATTTTTTATATTTTTGAATGGAACACTTCATGTCAATGTACATAGTATATATTATTCTCCATTAGTGCGCATTGAATACTTCATCAACAAAAACCACAATGAGTATATTACTGATCCCATAACACAAAAGGCTTAAGAAACATTGATGCCAGAACAATATTAATGATTATTCTCCCTAATTATGAGTAAATGCTTTTACAAAGGATCTAAAATGATATAATAGATTAGTATAACCATTAAATATAGACTATCAATTCATCCATTGGTAGCAATATAAGATTCTATAACTAGCATCACGATGCTTATGTTCCACTAGAGGGGACCTCTAGGTTACCTACCCTCTTTTGTGAGGTGGAGAAATAGTGTTTTTCTCCCAAATGTCGGTCTTTCTCTTTGGGAGCTACCATAGAGGTTAGATATACCTTAATTGTTTTTAGATGTCTCTCTATAGATTATAATTTGTAATGAAGGAAGAAATCCAAAGAGCTAGGGTCAGCAAAAATGATGACATCTTTAAGTTGTGATGCTAAGCGTCGAATCTCACATAACGCAAATGTGATAGGAATCAATTCAATGCATACAATGATGATTTTCATCTCTTCTTTTTGTTTTGTTTTTGGCTCCTTCTTTGGTGGCATTTTCTAGAAAAGTGCAATGGCTTGTTTCAAATGTAACATTCTTGATAGTTTCAATCCGTTAAGAAACTTCCTTTGGATCCCCTTGATTCCTCATTCCTTGTACACTTTGTGAATTTTCCATTCCTCATTCGTTGTACATTTTGTTGGGTTTTGCTCTTTCAAAACCTTATGATTTCCTCTACTTCGGCCTCCTTCTACTCATCTTTCTCTACTTGCAACCTACATAGAACACTTCGTTATGGGTTTCCTTGGCACTTGGACCTCGAGTACTCATTTTTGTTATGACGAAAAGGCCAAAAATGTCTCACACTCAACTCAAAGATCCTTGAAATCAATGGAAATGATGAACATTTTTCAGTTTTCATTATCCTTCAAGACATTGAGAGTTTGGGCTACAAGATCATTACCTTTTATATGAGACTTAGTATCCCTTTCCACCGTTTTTCATACAAAAATAAGGCTTTTAGTGATAATAGGGACATGAAGTACCTCAAGACGTGAGTTCTCCAACATGTTTGATCACGTGATCTAAATTATTACCCACTTAGACATACTTTTTGCTTCACTACCTACAAGATTACAAGAACGTTCTCCTCTGCATGACATATGTTGTTGCAACTATATACCGTTTGTCATCTATAATCTGTTTATCTTCATAATCATGCCTCATTGCAAGTAACTAATCATTCTCCTCATTACTTACTTTGTGAATTAGAATAGTTCGCATGATCCATTTTTCCATTCTCTATTATAGCATTCATTTCCATAATGTCGTGGATTGCAACAAACATAGCATCTATTGCGTTTATTCTTATTTGAGTTTTATTGTTGTACCATTCTCTTGAAATTCTTGATATTCCTTTTCCTCTACCATTTCCGTTTTTATTTGAGTGTTTCTTGTTTTTTCCTTCTTCGCCTTGTTGAAGGTTGCTCCTTCCTCTTCCTCTATTTGGAGTTCTTCCGAATCTACCTTCGCCTCTACTTGTATAAAGAAGTTGATTCTGCCCATCCTTGGCTTTGCTTCCACCAAGATTAAGATCCTATATCACCATTGATAATATTATTTGATCCAATTCAGCAATATTCTCCCTTACATACAATGATGTGGTGGACTTCCACCTTTCCTGCTCTTTTAGCCCATTTAAGGCATGGGAAGCTAATAGTTGCTCCTTCCTCTTCCTCTATTTGGAGTTCTTCCGAATCTACCTTCGCCTCTACTTGTATAAAGAAGTTAATTCTTCCCATCCTTGGATTTGCTTCCACCAAGATTGAGATCCTATATCACCATTGATAATATCCTTTGATCCAATTCAGCAATATGATCCCTTACATACAATGATGTGGTTGACTTCCACCTCTCTTAGCCCATTTAAGGCATGGGAAGCTAATGGTGCAGCCAATGGACCCTAAAGAGTTTGAAATCTCTTCAATTTTGAGAATGTGGTCATTAATGGATTGGTTAAGACTCCTCCTAAGGTTCTTCAGCTCATTTGTCATTTGAATCTTCCTTGATTTGGAGCTCATGGAGTTTAGTCTTTCAAGACACTTGCATATCTCCTGAGATATGTTGAAATTTTGTATATGACCTATCATCGTTTTCCCTATATGTTGAGAAAATGTGAGGATAATCTTCTATTCCTCTCTTCCCACTCTTTGAATTCTCTTCTAGAAGCATTAGTAGGGTTTCTTCATCAACAAGTGGCCTTAGATCAATACCATTAACCAGACCCCATTAAGTAATTGTTAATCAAGAGAAAGGAAGCCAACATAGATGTATTGAAGCTTATCATATCTCACATTCATTTATTAGGTTAAAACTTGTTGAAGAACAAGAAATAGTACATGTTTTGAACATGCAAATACATGAAAACAATACATGGAAGCTTCTACCATGAGATGATAAGATAAAGCTAATTGGAGATAAGTGATGGTTCTATTTGGACATAATTGCATAGAAAGCATCGAAATCAATTGAAAACCAATCGATAATATAGCGAAAGCAGAGGGTTGCTGGCAGGTCTGTCGTGAGTTCAATCCGTCGTGAGCTCTGTCCGTCGTGCGATTGACAAGCTTGGCAATTGACATCATGAGTCCGTCGTGAGTTCGGTCCATCCTGCATTTGACAAGCTTGGCGATTGACATCTTGAGTTCGGTTCGTCCTGAGTTCAGTTCATCGTGCGATTGACGCGATTGACAGGATTGCTGAGTTGGCAGCGATTGACAAACTTGGCGCGCTCTGGCAACTGGGTCCTTCACGGGCGTGTCCTTCGGGGGTGTCCGTCGGCAGTTCAGATGTGTGTCCATCGCCGTTGATCGCAGTTTGTCCTTCATGAGCTTGGTTTCTTTGGCCCTCTCGATCCTGCCTTCTCGGGTCTCCGTGAATCACGTGTTCTTTGTGAGTGAGTCCTTCGCGGCGGACGTGCCTCGCGTTAGGGTCACAAGTGTTATCGCAGATTTCAGAGAAGTTGAAATCATTTTTGAAGTTGTTTCCTTCGCGTAGCTTGAATTGCTCTTTGTATTTGCATTTAAGTTTGTCCGGAGTGATCAAAGTTTGTTTGATATTGGTTTCAAGTGCATTTAAGATTCGTGATTTGGAGTCCTGCCGCACTTCTTCTGATCGCGGGCGGTCACTCTGCCCTTCGCGGGGAAAATCCTTTTAGCTTGGTCATGGAAGTGGCGACCCCCTCACTTGTGAGAAGTAACCTGGCCCCTCCTCTGGGGGAGACCGGTATCCTCGCCTCTCTGTTGGAGGGGGGGTCTTGTGCTGCCCCCGGGGCCCCCGAGAGTGTTGAACCCCCTGTGGTCTCCCTCAGTAGATCCGCAATTCTGTCAGCTCAGGAGGAGCTCAAGAAAGTTTGCCTCATCGGCCAAATGTTTGGCCCTAGGCCCCCGCTCGAAAATGTGCGACAGTGGCTCCGAAACGAGTGGTTCCCCCATGGACTAATTGTTTGTAAGTGTCAGTTCTTACCTGCTAGCCACTTGCTGCTAGTCTTTGAAAATGAAGATATGGCATTCCGAGCCCTAAGCGTTGGCACCTAGCAACTTGGCCGGGCGACCCTCTGCCTATTCAGATGGTCCCCTGACTTTACTCCCGACAAATCGAAATCGCTTCGGTACCCTCTCTGGGTTGAGCTCCCTAGGATCACAATAGAAGGGGGTGCCTAAAATCAAGTGGTCCATCTGCACTAGCCCTAGAGATAGTGGGGGACTAGGTATCCCGGACATTGGTTGCATGGCTAACAAACTGGCAGCCAAATGGATGATTAAGGCTTCGAGCAATGGGGAGGCCTCGGTGGCCAAGTTGATCTTCAGAAACAAGAACAAATGGCACAATGGGAATAGCCTATCAAAAATCCCGAACATCAAAGAAACGATTGACTATCAGATTAACCTCAACAAGAAGTGGTGCCTCTCATCGACGCGGCTTTGGTGGGACATGAAGTTCATGGCTATCTGGCACCCCCTCATAGAAATCAAAAAGTATGTCCTCTTATGGCAAATTCTTCATCACGGAATCTGGACCAACCTTAAGGCTAGCAAACTTTGTGGGATTTCTCCTTGGTGCAAATGCTGCTACCGGTCTATCAAAGATGTCCCACACATCTTCTATACCTGCCCCAACTCCAACAGACTCTGGCAGATGGTTGGAACAAAAATTAGACTTCAGAAACATCTCAGTTGGCAGCAAGCCCTGCTGGGAGAAGCGATCGGCTGCTCCGCGACCCTCTGGAATGCCATCAGAGGGGAGGTCCTATGGAAAATCTGGCGGGAAAGATGTGCTCTCAACTTCGGTGACTCCCCCAAGGAGTGGTCAATTGAGAAATCATTATTCCTCCTTGGCAAAAGGATTGTCAACTGCAAGAAATCCCCCCCCTTCAGGCATCATCAAGTTCTCCTTTTGATCAATAACAAGCTTAAACGCAAGTGGGCCCCGCATGAGGGTGACGAGAGGGTGATCAACCTTCTTTGTAACGCCATCTAAGCTTTGTTAAAGCTTCCCCTGCTTTGTGGGATTTGGGGGGTCCCGTGGGCACTAGTCCCTTTCTCTTGTACTTTTCTTTCTTTATTTAATTCAAATCCGGGAGAGTAGGCTAATCCCGAACTTCCTTTATATTAAAAAAAAATTGAAAACCAATCCCGATTTCCATATAATCGGAACATGTAAAAAAATCGTATGGTTTAAAAAAGTCGCCTCAAAAATAGCATTGTATATTACGTGTTCTTATCTCAACGTAGCATGTTTATAGGGCGTTAGATTGACAGATATGATACAACAGCTCATTAGTTTTCTTCATGCCAACTAGTTTGTCCCACAAACATACACAGATCTCTCTCTCTCTATATATACACAGAGAGAGATGTATAGACACACGCAAATATACACAGATACGCACATAGACATATACACATCTCTCTCTATATGTGTGTCTTGTGTATATGTGCGTGTGTTTGTATATATATGTGTTTGTCTTGTGTATATGTATATGTGCGTGTGTTTATATATGTGCGTGTGTTTGTATGTGTGTCCCTTGACAAAGTCGTTCATTGAACATCTTTACCCTTTTTTAAATGATTTGGGATAGTTTTTAAATGAACATCTATACATACGCACACTCATATATATATATATATATATATATATACCCTTTTTTAAATGATATAGGATAGTTTTTTTCTGGCCCTACAACAATGATAGAAAAGAAAAAGACTTTTTTTAGGTTGTAAATATTATTATGTCAAACTATTTTGACTCTCTAAAAATAATAGAATTTCGACTTTTGAAATGTAAATTGTGAATCCACGTTCTTTTTTTTCTAATATAAAGGAAGTTCGGCCTTAGCCTACTCTTCCGGACTTGAATTAAATAAATGAAAATAAAGGTACAAGTGAAGGGGATTAGTGCCCACGAAACCCCCCAAGTCCCACAAAGCAAGGGTAGATCTTACAAAGATTAGATGGCATTACAAAGAAGGTTAATCACCCTCTCATCACCTTCGTGTGGGGCCCACTTGGCTTTCAATTTGTTATCGATCATATAAAGCACTTTATGATGCCTGAAAGGAGGGGATTTCTTGTAGTTGGAGATTCTTTTATCCAGGAGGAACAAGGATTTTTCAATCGACCACTCTTTGGGGGAGTCACCGAAATTATATGCACATCTTTCCCGCCAGATCTTCTAGAGGACCTCCCCTCTGATGGCATTCCAGAGAGCTGTCGAGCAGCCAATCGCTTCCCCCAAAAGATCTTCTTCCTAGCTGATATGCTTTTGGAGTCTAAGTTTCTTTCCAACGATCTGCCAAAGCCTGCTGGAGTTGGGACAAGTAAAGAGGACATGACTCACATCTTCAATGGACCAAAAACACTGCTTGCACCAAGGAGACACCCCACAAATCTTGCTAGCCTTTAGGTTTGTCCAGATTTCTCGATGAAGAATATGCCATAGGAGGACAGGCTTTTTATTTTCTATAAGAGGATGCCAAATAGCCATGAACTTCATATCCCACCATAGTCCAGTCCATGACAAGCACCATTTCTTGTTGAGGTTGCCCTCATAATCAATGCTACCTTTGATATTCAAGATTTTTGCTAGGCAATTACCTTTATGCCATTTAAGGCCCAATGGACATGGAGAGTCGTGACCCATGAGAAGATGAACTTTAGATCGGTCCCAAGCTAGACATCTGCTTTGAAGAATATGCCATTCTTCATAGGAAATGCTAGCACTAGGGTCAATGTCCACAGAGTTGATCCATTGATTGGTGTCCTGTTTCTAGAGATGTTTCCAATTTTTGAAACCCTTGTCCGAGAGCCTCTTGGCATGACGATTGTTCCAAGCTTCCATGCTCCTGATGCCATGGATTGGAAACCAGATGGAGTCATTTTGTCTGATACTGGCCGCCCACTTCTAGACTTCACTGATTCTTATGAACCTTTTGAATTTATTCCAATTTTTCCATAGCGAGCGCACAAGGGTCGAGCCTTTCGGGCCAACTAGGATCGCGACAACTAGGACCCAAGTTCTTTGCAATGAGTAGGACATGTGACATTTAGTGACGTTAGGTGGAAAGTCCACCTTTCTAACCCCTATGAAAGACTTTTGATGAGATGTTGAGAAGGGTAATGACTATTATAGATGAAGATAATGGAGTGTGGGAGGTCATTTGAAGCCATGTGAAGCATTGGTTGCTTTTGTCATGTGGCTTCAAATCTTATGCAACTTTTCCCGAATATCCAACAAAGTAGGGGTAAGAGAAAATATGGTGCAATGAACCACTTGATATCATGAAAAAAAGGATTCATGTGAGAGTCTCATGAATCATTTTAGTATAAGCTTTTCTGTATTTTAGATTATGTTTGCGATCCTAAGCTTCCTCTTTCTAAAAATGTCCTAAATTATCTCCTAACATAGAGGTAAATAAATAATGAACTATTGCATGATGATATACCACTATGGACTCTCCTTCTCAAGGCCTTTGATGATATACAATACTCCGCATATGGTCTTCCAAATAAGTAGAAAACGCAGAGTACATCGAGAGAACGACCACGAATTTCTTTCGTGTTACAAATACGATCAAAATTTTTTTTTAATATAAAGGAAGTTCGGCAATAGCCTACTCTCCCGGACTTGAATTAAATTAAGAAACAAAGGTACAATAGAAGGGGACTAGTGCCCACGGGACCCCCCAAATCCCACAAAGCAGGGGAAGCTTGGCTGAATCCTAGGTTGCATTACAGAGAAGGTTAATCACCCTCTCATCGCCCTCATGCGGGGCCCACTTGGGTTTGAGCTTGTTGTTGATCAAAAGGAGGACTTGATGGTGCCTGAAGGGGGGGGACTTCTTACTGTTAACGATCCTTTTGCCCAGGAGGAATAGTGATTTCTCAATCGACCACTCCCTAGGGGGATCGCCGAAGTTGAGAGCACACCGCTCCCGCCAAATTTTCCACAGGACTTCCCCTCTGATGGCGTTCCAGAGTGTCGCAGAGCAGCCGATCGCTTCTCCCAAGAGGACTTGTTTCCAACTAAGCTGTTTTTGAAGTCTGATTTTCATTCCAACCATCTGCCAGATTCTGGAGGAGTTGGGGCAAGTAAGGAAGATGTGTGGGACATCTTCGATAGCGCGGTGGCAGCGTTTGCACCAAGGAGGGATCCCACTAAGTTTGCTAGCCTTATGGTTGGTCCAAATTCCTCGATGAAGAATTTGCCATAAGAGGACAGACTTCTTAATCTCAATAAGGGGGTGCCAGATACCCATGAATTTCATGTCCCACCGAAGTCGCGTCCAAGACAGGCACCACTTCTTGTTGAGGCTGATCTGGAGGTCAGCCGTTTCTTTGATGTTCGGGATTTTGAGTAGGCTATTTCCATTGTGCCATTTGAGACCAAGCGAGTTCGGTGTGTCGTGTCCCATGAGAAGGCGAGTCTTGTGACGATCCCAAGCGAGGCATCTGCTTTGCAAGGTGTTCCATTCTTCGTAGGAGATGTTTATGCGAGGGTCAATGTCCTCGAAGTTGATCCAGTTGTTGGTGTCATGTTTCCAGAGATGTTTCCATTTTTTGAATCCTTTGTTCCATAGCTTCTTGGCATTTTGAATGTTCCACGACTCCACACTCCCGATGCCATGTATCGGAAACCAGATAGAGTCGTTTTGTCTGATTCCGGCCGCCCACTTCCAGTCCTCACTAATTCTTGTGAAGTTTTTGACTTTATTCGAGCCCTTCCAAAGGGAGCACACGAGATTGGAGCCTTTCGGGAAGACGGGGATCGGGGAGAAAAGCAGGGTCATGATGTCAAGATTCTTCCAGTTCGGGAACCCCGTGAGGGCCAACTCATTCTTGTTTCTAAAGATCAGCTTGGCCCACGAGGCCTCCCTATTGCACCAAGCCTTAATCATCCATTTAGCTGCCAGTTTGTTAGCCATACACCCAATGTCCAGGATACCAAGCCCCCCGCTATCTCTAGGGCTAGTGCAGATGGCCCATTTGATTTTAGGCACCCCCCTTCTGTTATGATCGCCCGTCCAAAGAAAGTTTCTACAAATACTATTCAGTTTGGACAAGCCTTGCTCACTCGGTCTCCAACAAGAAAGGAAATAGATGGTAGAAGAGAGGAGGAACGTGTTGATAACCATCGCACGCCCGGCGAGATTGATTTGCATACCTTTCCAATAGTTAAGTTTGTTTTCGAGTTTAGCCAGCACCCAGTTCCATCGCTGCTCCATAGAGACGCCAAACCCCAAGGGGATTCCAAGAAGTCGAAGGATTTGGCCCTGCGGAATGATTTGACAGCCATGATCAGTGAGAAGGCCAGGATGCTGTCCCACGATAGCCCTAAAGGCGGTCTTGGAGTGGTTGATTTTGGATCCAGAGGCATCACAAAAGATAGCAAGACACTTCCAGAAAGTCTCCAGGCTGGTATTATCATTGTGGACGAACGCGTTCATATCATCAGCAAAAAGTCTCATGGTGATTTGACTGTGGTCGTGAGGCAGCCGGAGGCCTTTGATATTGCCAGCCTCCACATGATGAGCCACAAGTCTGCTCAGCCCCTCAGTGGCGATGGCAAAAAGAAGGGGGGCCAGAGGGCACCCTTGTCTAATCGATCTTCTAAGATGGATCGCCTTCGAAAGTTTGCCGTTAACGTTAATTTGGGTCGTTGCGTTTCCGAAAAGGGTCGCGACCATCTTGGTGAATTTCTGACTAAGTCCGAGATCTTTGAGCGACTGCAGAATATAGTCCCATTCGAGCCTGTCGTAGGCTTTGTCAAAGTCGATCTTGAGGAAAACCACATCTTGATTAGACTCATTTGCAAATTGAACACCTTCCCAAATATCCATAATGGTTTCCAGGATAGACCTGCCTTTGATGAAACCTTTTTGATCCTCACTAAGCCAAGATCTCAGGTGGCACGAGAGTCTGTTGGCAATGACTTTGGCGATGATCTTGTATCCTGTTTGGAGCATCGTAATAGGCCGCCAGTTCTCGATTCTATTCTTTTCCCCCTTCTTGTATATCAACTTGATAATTCCGTTATTTAGACAAGAAGGAAGAGCACCAAACTTTAGCGCTTCTTGCCAAACCATCCGAAGAGGGGTGGCAACCACCAGCTTGAAGGATTTAAAGAACTCGTTAGTGAGTCCGTCGGGTCCCGGGCTTTTACCGAGAGGGAGGGCATCAATGACCTCAATGATTTCTGATTCCGAGATAGGGGCATGAAGCAGGGAGTGGAGGTTGGGTGGTATCCTCCGGGGGGAAACCCTAGAAATGGCAGCCATACAATCCCTTCTATGGTGGGAAAGGGGGTTCGAGGTTCCCAAGAGTCTCGTGAAGTGCCCCTCGATGATGCCAAAATTATCTTCTTCCGAATTGCATACATTGCCATGTGGGTCTAGCAGTAGGGGGATCGACTCTCTATTGTGTTTCCTTTTAAGGATACGACACATCTCTTTGGTGGGTTTGTCGGCTTTGCCAGCCCACCACTCCTTGAAGAAGATCTGCAAGTTTTTCCTTTGTATTTCTTCCTCGTATCTCAACACTGCTCTGATTTTTTTGAGGCCTTTCTGGGCTTGTTGTTTTCCTTTGTTCACTTCCTCCTCGAGCCGCCAGAGTCTGTGGTAAAGGGCTTCCCTACGAGCCCGCCGCACAGTCTCGAGCATCTTCTTAGTTCTGATCATGATCTTACGAGACTTGTCGACCGCACTTCTCCAGCACTTGGCAGGGGCCAAGCCAGAGGCGAACGCCACTTTCCACACATCGGCAATTTCTTGGTGGACAGAAGGGAGAGAGAAGGTGGAAGCGTTGGCATGGAACCACGGAGCCTTGCGGGTTTTGTTGGAAGGTTGAAAAGTGATAACGATCGGGTAGTGATCAGAGATAGTGAGGTCAGTGCGTTGCGTGATGGTGGGGTGGCCCCACTGTTGAGTAAAACTCTGAGAGATGTAGCATCTATCGAGTCTAGCTTTCCTCAGGTCCTCGCCCGCTTGGAGATTCGACCAAGAAAAGCCACTCGAGTCTTTGAACTCAATCAAATCCAAGTGGAGTTTGGTCATGTCCCACGTGTCTTTCTCCCGACTGTCGATGACCCTGCCCTTGCCCATCCATCTGTCCATAGGGTCTTCCACCATGTTGAAGTCTCCACAAATAAGCACGTTGTGGGGAAGCGAGTCTAAGGAAGCCCAAGTGTTCAGTCTCTCCACATCCCCGTTAGGGGCGTACAAAGAAACCAAAGTAACACAGAGAGGATCACCAAAAGAGACAGCAATCCAACGGTGACTTACATCTTCGATGGAGTTCTCAAGCTTTTCAAACCAGAGTTGTTTAACGCCGATAACCGTTCCTCCAGACCCCGGCCTTTTTTTTTCTTCATCCCGCTAGACCTATCGCTTTGAAGAAAAAAGAGTGTTAGCCCTTCGAAAAAGAGAAAAAAAAAAAGAAGAAAAGAAAAAAGAAGGAAAGAAAAAAAAAAAAAAGAAAAAAAAAAGAGAGAAGAGAAAAAGAAAAAAAAAAGGGAGAAGAAAAGAGAAGAAAAAGAAAAAGAGGAAAAAAGAAAAAGAGTTGAGGGCTTCTTTTACTGTGGCTTTATTTTCCTTAGGGGAGGTTTTCATTAACCTTTTGCTTGCTCGTGGTCTTCAATTCCTTCAAGTTAATCTTCGGTTTGGCCTCTCCTAGTCTTCCCGCTAGTGGGTTGAAGTTTCTCTTTGCAAAGTAAGTTCACGGAGCAAGGTGGGTGCTGGCCCCTTTTGGCCATGGATGTGGCTTCATCCTCTCTCGTCAAAAGTAATCGGGCCCCTCCCCCTAGGGAGACCGATTTCCTGGCCGCTCTGCTGGAGGGGGGGTCGTGTGCCGCCCCTGGGACATCCGAAAGTGTTGAATCCCCCATTGTTTCCCTCAGTAGACCCGCAGTTCTGTCGGCTCAGGAGGAGCTCAAGAAAGTTTGCCTCGTCGGCCAAGTGTTTGGCCCTAGGCCCCCGATCGAAACTGTGCGACAATGGCTTCGAAAAGAGTGGTTCCCTCGAGGACTAATTGTTAGCAAATGTCAGTTCTTACCAGCGAACCACATGCTGCTAGTCTTTGAAAATGAAGAGATGGCGTTCCAAGCCCTTAGCGTTGGCACCTGGCAGTTAGGTCGGGCGACCCTGTGCCTATTCAGATGGTCCCCGGATTTTACTCCCGACAAATCGAAGTCGCTTCGGTACCCTCTTTGGGTCGAGCTCCCTAACCTCCCTTACTTCTTGTACAACTTCGTGTGGGACATTGTCTCTCCTATCGGCAAGCCGCTGGCTTCACGCGAAGACGTTGGTGGTCTCATCTATGAAGGTGCAAGACACTCGTTCAATGCTAGGTGGCACCCCCAAATCTGTGTCGAGGCCGACCTCAGTTCGCCGCTTCCTTCAATGATCAAAGTGGACATGGGCGAAGGAGATGTTTGGGAACAGGACGTCACATACAAAAACCTTCCCAACGCGTGCTTTCGTTGTGGCCAGCAAGGTCACAGGATTAAAGATTGCCCGCTCAGGCAAAAAAACAAGCGCTTTCAAGAAGCCCCCAAAACCGCCCAAGACAATTTTGGCGATTTGACCCACTCGACCAAGGAGGGGGAAGGCAAGGGCCTCCTTAATCCGCTAACTGATGCTGATGGCTTTATTGAAGTTAGAAGAAGAAGGAAAAGAAGCCCTAGGGCCAACGGTGAGAGAAACAACATGCCGCTTACCCCCTACAGCAATTTGTATTGCAATCTAGAAAAGGAGATTAATGAGCTTGACTACCCAGGTGGGAAGCTACTTGAGATAGACACCCACGACAAAGCCCTAGAGATCCCTGACAATAAAGAAACCCCCCAGGAGGGTTACACTACAAGCAAAGAAGATGGTTTCACCACTAGTAACGAAGACAACATGGATAGTGAAAGTTCCATCATTGGATCGACGATCCCGGAAACAGTGCCGAGCACGGGGCCCAAGTCTCCCCAGCAAGGAGCATCCCGCAAAGGAAAACAGCCTATGGAGTTACCCTGGAAAAGCCCCCACAAGAACCGACTTCTAAGTCGGGATCAGATCCCAGCGAAAAAGAAAGATGAAGTCAAGAGAAGAAAGGACAAAGCTCCCTCCCGCAAAGAGGGATCAATGCAAAAATGATTGTCATCTCGCTGAATGCTCGAGGGCTAACCGACCCCTCAAGAGCGACCATCATCGGTCAATGGCTTCGCGACATTAGCTTAAACCCAGACTTATATGTATTCAAGAGATTAAAATACGATCAAAATTTTAATTTGTGGCCATATATATTTTATTAAAACCATATACAAAAGTGTCCAACAACCATTCCACCTTTCACACGAACACTAATTATAACAAATAACTTTGATTATACACACATTGTACTTTATATCTTTGTATTCATTTGCATAATCATCAAATTTCAATCAAATAAATACTCTTTGTCGATATAGATTGTGTGTCTGAACATTGACAAGTTAAATTTTTCTATAACTGTTTACGCTTACTCTAAAAGCAGCAAATGAATCTTTGTGTGTTAATCACGGAATGTTTGTGATGTTGTCTCTCCCGGAGTTCCTACTTGCCGGATGTCCTATCGTACTAAGGATTAACGGGGACCTTCTTTGGAACTTTTCTTTTTCTTTTGAATCGATTATATGTACTCTCTCTCTCTCTCTCTCTCTCTCTCTATATATATATATATATATATATATATATATATATATATATATATATATATATATATATATATATATATATATATATATATATATATATATATATATATATATATATATATATATATATATATATATATATACACTCCACCAATATGCAAATCCTTACAAAGACTATATAAATTGACTAACCACAGTTTGGTAAAAATGAATACATTATGTGATGATCTCATGCGAGATGTATGGATAGTTTTATGGTCTCCTTTTTTATTATACCATGAAATGATTATTACAACTACATCTCTTTTAATTTCTAGATTATGATGCCTTATTAACAAAAGCGGTCTTCTTGCAAGCATCTTTTGTTGTGTGTACGCAATGAGCACAATTCGAGAGTTTTGATGAACAAAAATAATTAAATAGATAACATTGTAACTACGATAAGAAAGAAGAAAAGTGTCTATGTGCATGCATATATGTTAAGGAACCCTGTGCTTCAATAATCATTTTGTCTAAAGGAGGGAGTTAAAAAGAAAGATCTGACAAACGCTAGAAACGGTACACCGAGAATACAAAAGGCTAGAAATTCACCTAAAAAGTGATGTGCATGACCTAGGGGAATCACCTAATACTAGTATGTGACCATATACTTAAGGGTGGAGTGTTGAGGATAGATAGAGACGGTTTAATATGTTAGTCTATGGAGGGATTCACTAATCATGTTTTAGAAGTTATTAACACTCATAGTAACACAATAAAGGAACTTTGAGTGAAGTTCAACCAATGAAAAAGATTAACAAATTTTCTAGGCATGTGATATAATACTTGGAAAGAATGAACAACACCCGAATAAACCAAAAGATGTATGAGCCACACACACTCAACACTCATGAAAACTACCCTATACTGAGCCTGATAGCTAGAAGTGGATAGAGTATGCTACTTCTTGCTCAACCAAGTTATGCAAGAGCTACCAAGCATGACGCAAAAGATAGTGGTGGGCACATGACTGTCATAGCAACGAGGCAAATCTTAGTAAAAAAATGAAGCATGTAAGTAAATGCCCAAATAATGATGCGAATGCCTCAAATGTGACATATCAAAAGAGACATGAAGAACAGCCCTGAATTGAGTAATGCACTTCTCATTAGGACGAGTGAGCAGCATATCATCAACATGTACAACAACGATTAAAAGCACATCATCTACATGCTTAATATACAAATTTCTCTAAGATGGACTAGTCTGAAAACCATGTCTCATTGAATAGCCATGTCTCATTGAATAGCCCTGCATCTTTTCATACCAAGCACGTAGTGCTTGCTTCAATCCCTACAATGCCTTTCTCAAACTACAAACTTTATTTTCATGATATTTTTGAATAAAACCAAGTGGCTGAAATACATACACTTCTTCATGTAATTCATCATTTAGAAATGTTGTTTTAATGTTCAACTAATGTACATTCCAACTATGATGATCTATAAGTACACAAATTCCACAAACAATGAGCGATCAACATGTGAGAGTAAAGGTCTTATCAAAACCCATTTCATTATCTTAAGCATAAGCTTTGGCAACAAGCCTAGCTTTATACCTGTCAATTGTTGCATCGGACTTACATTTCAACTTGTATGCCGGCTTAGTGCCAATGGTCTTTTTTCCTAGATGCAAATCACATAAGACCAAGTTGGATGGATCTCTTAAATTACAAGTCAAGAGTTCATCATCAAGAACATAAAACTATTTTAACTAATTTTCATAAGAGCACAATATTATTACAATTGCATAACAGTCATCAAATTTTCTAAATTATGTGCTTCATGAAACAAAATAGGCTCATTCTCATCACAAAGATTGGAGAAAACCATTGCTAAACAATATGATGCAAAGAAATCGCTATGAGATCTTGAACAATTATGATATAAAACATGTGTATCTAATTTCCTATCTCTTAAGGTCTAGACTAGCCATTTAGGCATAGTTTTTGCCTCTTCTACATCATCCATCTCATCAACAAGTGTGACACATAAATATGCAAAAGAAATGGAATTATTTACATCATCACTTGAAACCTCTAAAGGCTAAGAAATTGGTTCATCAGGCCTAGCATCACTATTGACTTATAAAAAGAGGTAGCAAAGTGTCATACACATCCTTCCAACTAACTTATGTCTCTTTGGTACATGAAAGTAAGGGTTGAATTACCTCTTCCACACAAAATTCATCATAGCTAACCTGAATGTGTCTAGATTGTGGATGATACAAATGATAGCATTTGCTTTCAAAATTGTAGCCAACAAAAAATCCAATCTTTTGCATTATTTTCTTGGCACTAATGCATATGCCAGACAACCAAAAACATGTAGATGAGTAATGCATTTCTTGTCCCCATGCCAAGCCTCATATGGAGTGATTGTTTTCAATGCTTTTGGGGGACATCTTCTAAGTATATATGTTGCACACATAACAACCTCAAGCTAGAAACTTCTGGAAAATCTTGAATGTTAACCATACACCTAAGACTTATGATTCCTCTTAGTTTTCGAGGTGTAATTGGCACTCTATATTGATGTTTTATGCCACACTCGCCTAGAGATTCATAAAATGTAGAAGGCATTTTCTCAAACAAAATAGAGCGTGTCCATGTTACATGGTGAAAGAGTTTTATCCAAAATCAAGAACTATTTAAGGAACATAATCCCTTTGTAATTTTCTTTCAATGGATGCACCCATGCATGCCTTGAAAATTCATCAATGAAAGTCATGAAGTATAGGTAATTCTGAAATGAAGGTTTGTGTATAGTACCATAGACATCACTATGAATAAGTTGGGATTTATATGCAACTCTAACTGAACCATCATCTTTTAGGAAGAATAAAAACTACATTTTGCCAAAAACACAACCTTCCTAGACATTTTTTGAAGGTGCCTCAAGTTTGAGTAGAGAGGATACTATTTCAAAATTCTACAAGCAAATAAAACTAGTTGTTGGTGCATGTGAGAATATTCGTTGTAGGAGCAAGCTAGTCAAGAAATTGTGTTGCAATGTAAATGCTTGGTTGCACCACTATCAAAGTACTAAACATCCGAGTATACTATAGACATACACTACTCATTAATAGTTGCAAACAACAACAAATGTCCATTCTTCATTTTAAGCAAGATTAGTAGGAACTATTTTAGGTGTAGATGCCTCTCCAAAAACCATTCCAACCTCTTTCTTTTTTCCTCATTTGCAACCAATTTAGGAAAACACTGTATGAACTAACCATTTTCGTCATATTACCTACAAAGCTTTTTTGGTTTTTTTGTTTTCTTTTCATCTTTGTTCTGTTTCTTTGACTATGCAACATTAATAAATTTTTTCTTACTCATAGGTGTCCTCCATTTACAATAGCCCTTCTACCCAACTAAGAAAGCTCGATCTACAAGGTGCATTATTGACCTATTCTACCTAGACTGATCTTCCTACAATGAAATAGAGAATAACTCGTCAAAGGTTAGGGCATTTTGATTAGACTTAATCATGAACAAAATTCTGATATGAGTTTGGAAGAGCATTACAAAAAATCTCCACAAGTGAGCTATACAAAAAAAATCTCATCATAAAAAAATAGTTCCTCTTTCTAATCTCTGATCAAACAAATATCCATTGAATTTCCTTTCATTCATATGCTCGCTCTCCAACTATTTTTGGAGATAAGCAACACATGCCTCATTTATTCTCTAGTATAATGTTATAAGAGTATCCCATGTACCTTTAGTTATTCTATATGAGCAAATATGAAGAGTAATTGCATGTTTGATAGATGAAGCTACCAATGAATGTGGCTCTGCATCTTTGTTATTGCAACAAAGCTGCTCCATACTAGGTGCAACATGCACCTTAGCACACCTTCATCGTACCTCTCTTTAGTCATCTTATATTTTACTATCATTTAATTCAAATCTTGCAACAAAAGAGTCGATAAGAAGATCCTAGCAAGATGGTTTGAGGGATACATGTTAAGTCATAGTTTTGAAATCATATGTAAAAGGATAAAACCCCATAACACTACAACTAACCTTCTTTGATTTCTTTTTTTCAAAATGATGATTAGGTGCTCTTTTGAACCAGGTGTGTATTCTTCAGAAAACATGAATCCCTAACCCAATTGTGTAGACTACTTGGAAATTCTTACACCTAATTTGAATTCGATTATCGGGTTACTCAACATAAACTACGATGAAGAATACTCTCAAATATATCATGGGTTTTCTATTTACTTTTGTTTTTGTGTCAGGATCTTTACAATAGCTCTTTGACATTACGAAAAGGTGTAGACTCCAAGATGGTTTTTCGTTTTTACTCTTGTAACCATCTCTCTAGCTATCTTCAAGAGACAATCATTTATTTAGAGACTCGAACAAAGAAACTCCTCTTTTGATATGACTCTTTCTTCCGTGTTCAATTATCTGTTCTTCCTTGGTGGACATCAATTTGTATTGATTATTCTAAGTAGGGAGTCCAAATATAGCAGTAGATTAGAAGGGATACACCACTTTTTTTGGGTATTATAAATATTGAGTGTAATTTATAGGGATAGTATATTTGGATGTTGATAGCTATTGCAAAGGACACACTACCTGTTACACACAACGAGCATACTTGATAGATAGATAAAGAATTGTCTATATCTCGTGATTCTTGTATCTCATGAAGATGCAATTTTGGATGTAGAACCTAGACTTGAAAATGCACTATTAACCATAGCATGCTCACTTGGAAGTCCATCTACTCTCACTTTTGGTGCTTTAAATTCTCAATTTGCATAGGGTCCTGACTTTTGTGACTCTTGGGAACCTTAGTAAACTTTTGGACCTTCAATTTAATATCAACATTCTTCCTCAATCTCAAGCTTTTTACCTTCAACCTAGATCCTTCATGGATATAGCATCCTTGAGCTTCTCAAGCTTGTTTGCACTTAAAACATTGTAGAGCATATTTGCAACCGACTCTTTTTTATTCACATACTTGACATCCAAATATTTAGATAACATGTTTCCAATGAAATGATAGTGAACCTCTGTAACTTACTCCTTGTGTGATACCTATGTTTTCTCACCAGATATATCCTAGACATGTTATCTCCAAACAAGGAAATGTTGTTTGTTCTAGATCTTGGTCCTTGCGAAGCTTCGTTAACCACATACCTTCACATGTAGCGAGGGCTAAATCCTTGGTTTGTGAGTGGCTTGCATCCACTCATACCATACTTGTATACCTCATCAAGTAAGTACTTCCTTTGATTTCTCTCTGAAATTCCTTCCCTAACTTTTCTTGATGTCCTTTATACATGTTATATCATCACTTGTCAAAATAGGATCATCCACATGTATGTATAGGTATAAAAATTTTCCATGAATTTTTTGAGTGATTGAAGACCTTACCGTCATCTAGGAATGTTCATTTATTCACCTTGAAAAAACGGGGAAAAGCCTTAAGTTGCAAGATTCGACAGCCCTAGTATTAGGGCAATTCCAAAGAAATTTGTGGTTGTAGAACTAGTCGTTTGACGTATCCAAAGGCTTACTATTAAGGGCGTTGGCCCTATGAATGGTCTACGACACAAGGAGGCACAAAAAAAAGTCAAAACTCAAGCTCTTGTAAAACCTGACATCCTTGTTTGGTAGATTCATTGTTAACCTCAAATCAAGTTTTCTTGTGGAGAAAAGAAGTGGGAATTCAAGTATTAAGCATTGTATACAAGACAAAATGTAAGCAGGGTCCAAATCAAGTAAAAATTCAAGAATCTACAAAAAATCACTTCCGCAAAACTAGGCATCTCCAAAGACATCTTTCTTTTCCAATTCGAGTCTACGTTCAAGAAAAAGTATCCAACTACATCAAGTAGCATTCTTGTATCTTTTCCCTTTTTCTAACTCAAATCATTTTTTTCAAAAGAAACTCACATCTCTTTTTATTTGGACTTTGAGGATTAGTAAATGGAACATTTTCGATCGAATGCTCCATATTAGCTCTTTCTCTATGCCTAATGCCTATATACTAGATAAACATTTGAACTGTGAAAAATGGGCTAGTCTAGAGAAAGATTTTGCAAAGACCCTCTCATCTTCATTATCTACAAATCACGTCCTCACACCTAAGACCTCATTGATTTGCTCAATCTAACAAAGGCTTAGTAATTATGTGAAACATTTGCTTAAGTCAAGATGGTTTTAAAAGCCACAAAAATTTATTTACAATCTTCGATTGTATGGAATGCTTTTGCAAGTGGTTTTGAGGCTTTCCATGCAATCATATAAATGGTGATATCGTTGGCTTACATCTGCCACTACAAGTAAATGGATGATCTCCTCCCTCATAATTACACCATGTATAATTGACATGTCATTAGAAACAAAACATCAAGAACTTAAACTTTTCATATGGAGTTTGATTGAGCCTGAGCGATTTAAAAACGTAACATTGCATCAATAAGTTGATAAATCTTATCTTTTCTTCAGGAACAATTTGATTGATCCATGAGTGAAGTGAAGGAAGAGGATATAGTTGGTATTTGTGCAGCGTTATTTGAATCCATCACGGAGGAAACACAAAACTCGGCCTGATTTTCTTATGCATAACCTGGCCATATATTTGGTTTGTTGTTTTAGAGATGAGCAAGTTTCTGGATTGCCTAGGTATCAAGCATTGGCACTGGGCAGGTGCATAACTGCATATTTTGCTACTTGACTCACAGTAGACCACTTGGATTCTTTTATTCCAAGGGGTGATCATAACCACCAAGTTTACATGCTTTTTTGACTGATATTGGGCTAGTTGCTACAACACTCATGTGTGCAACAGTGTTTTTTGCTTCATGCTTGGTAGCTCATGCATATATTGGCTCTGCCTATTGCAGCCACCTTTTGGTTAGCCTTTTGGTTGTACTTTTGCTTGCATTCCTTTCGGTTCACTCGGGTGTTGGTTAGACTTCTACCACCACCATCTTTACTAATAATCAGTGTGCATTGGTAGTTGTGAGGGACCCCCTGTTCCATGCTTACACAAAGTAAATTTAGGCACATTATCATTATGTCAGGGATATAGCCTCTATTGGGGAAATCAATTTCGCTTATGTGCCCACACACAATAATGTTGTATACCTTTTGAGAAAGGCTCTAAGGCTAAGGAAGAAGGAACTTGTAGAGCCTTTCTCAAAAGGTGTGCAACATTATTGTGTTGCTCTCCAAGCTTCTTCTTCCTTGTGTTGTTCATGTGCTTTCATAGAACTTGAACTGCAACACATGGGGGATCCTCAAAACCCTCTTGCTTGGCTCCTCTTATTGAATTTTTCTTATCCTCATCCCTCTCATCCATTAACTCATTTAGTTTTTCTATCTTTCTTTAGAACTTGTCTGAACAAGGTAAGTTTCCCAATCTTTCTTTATATTTATCAATTCTACCATTAGTATCTATGCGGTGTTGTCGGGAAATTAGGGGTGCACACTAGGGTGCCAAGAAAATGACCTTCAATTGGGCTCAAGGTGTAGATATGAGCATAGTTAATTGGTTTAACTATCACCTCAATTTACCCTCAGACTTTTAACAGAGTTCTAGGATGGAAGAGGGTTCCCTTGAAATAGTGAATTTCTTTAAGTTTATTTGTCTTTTCAATCTATGTCTATGCAAATCCATTCACAAAGAGAACTTCAAGTATAGCCATACTAAAAGAAAACAAGTTGTATGTCCATACAGTTTGTAACCTTCATCATTCAAGTGGTTCGTTTGTTAAAAAAAGTCACATGAAAAGACGCTCAAATAAACTTAGGGACATCATTCGAACATGACAATATGCAGGCGTTAAACTGTCACGAAAGTTTGATGGAGTGTTTTTGTCACAATAAAATACTATTATTTAGTATTTTATTGTTTTACAACAGCACTCTTCGAGTTTGAACTCAAGCGTCGCCAAGACGGCTCTCATGCCATAATCGTCAAGCCATATTTTTATAAATAGTTTTCCACCAATATATATATTCTCACCACATTGACGGAATCTGAAGCTATATCTGCAAAGGAGTATACTAGGTTTTACGAAGCCACATCATATCATACCGCTCATTCATCAAATATCATGTCTTTCCCGCAGTCTTCTGTCAATTCATAATCTGAGTGTTTTTATCTGTTCATGCAATCTCGTTGATGGAGAATACAAAAGTTTTTCATTTCACATCAGAAGAAACATGAATCAAATGCAAATCGCGAAGCTCAAAGATTATATATAGATTGTGTTTAGTCATTGTTCTTGATCGTATCAGTTGATATTCAATAAGTTATATTCATTCCATTCTGATAAATTCAAAAGTATGCTCAACACATAGACTATAGAAATATTATTCTATGCGAAGAAATTAGGATAGCACAGAGCCCATATAATACTTCTCTCAGACATAAGTATAAGTATTATGAGCATGCAAGACAACGTTCAACAATGACAAAACACAAGCTTGTACTTGGCGTTTTTCATCTTTCAAGAAACTGAAAATCATTAAATATTAGTTGTCTTCAATCTGTCATCTAAACAAGTCATACAATTTACATCCATCGAGATCTCTGTAGCGGTTAAGTCAAAAGATGTAGATGATCAATGGGAACTTGACAAATTTTAAACCGGACAAAGCGTCGCATCAAGGTTCTTAACTTTAATTAACAGCAATGGCGTTGTACGAGTTAAACTACATATTACAAGACAGTCTGATTCATGCACCAACATGGCAGATATGTTTTCCACTCTGAGAGCTAAACTGCATACTTCAAGACAGTCTAATTCATGCGCCAACATGGCAGATATGTTTAAGTATACTTATCATATTTAACATTAATTGAATTTTTTTCGAAGATCGCCAATCAAATACAATCACTATCTTCAACAATCAGAGAAATTAGATGGATAAAACTTACCAGTCTATGAGTAAGATCATAGATTATTCGAACGTGAAAGTTTTAAGTCACACCGCATGACTGAGGAACATCTTAGCTGCACATCAAAGCTTCAGTATTCAGAATCGTTTTGATATATCAAATCAGTTATGGGAGGCAAGCGTCGTCAAAAGATTCATGTTGTTGTTGACGGACAACTCTTCTATTGACGATTTCCCTCGCTGCCATAGTTGTTGCTCCCAATTTTCCCAACAAGAATCGTTGTCAGATGGTCTGATATGGGTGACTTCTTTCCCAGATACAGTGACAGAGATTGACCCATATGTTAGAAGCGGACCTCTTCAATAAATCTTTCGGCCAGAGATTTGGTATAGTCCTCTTGATGTCATCCATAATCAGATCATGTTCAATGAAGCTGGCCTCTTCGGCATATGTCAGAATATCTTCGATAAATCTCAACTTTCCCCGCAGACCAATGCACACGAAACTCCTCTTGGTCATCCCTCTTTTTTGTCAGTGAATGCCCATAAAATCCTAGCCCGTTTGGACTCAAATCTGTCCTTCTCTTGAGAAATCGGGCCATCCCCCCTTCCTCTTCTCTCCATTTGGAATCTCTGGTATGCACCATATGCTAAAAGCTACATACGTCTTTCCTTTTTTGCCTAGATGCGGATCTCTGAGGCTTCTTTTTGCCTCCTCCTCCTCCTTGAACCCGGTGGGGTTGGCCCCTATGAGATATTATCTTTATCCTTTCATCCAACAAGGACATTGTCCTCTCCTTATGCATGTCTTTCCTTCCTCCGAAATGCCAAAACGCAGCCCTTCCACGTATTCAGCCGAGAAACTAAAATGCAGGAGCCAAAGAAATTGCCAAGTCACCAAAGGAGCATGAGGCAATTCTAGGATCAAGCTTCAAAAAATCCCCATCAGGCTCTCATTTTCCATATGAAAAAAATAGTCAGTCATGACAATGTGATCGTGGAGAAAGAATCTCCACGATAGGAGTGTCCTAGAGTCATCATAGTTGTACTACCCATTCTAATAGGTGTCTATTTTTCTCCCTCTATTGTATTGTCTACTTTTTATTCCTTTCTTTTTTGACATCCACTAGGCCCTACTATCTATTTCAAATAAGATACCTTGCAAAGAATGGGGATAATCAATATGGAGATTCATTATTCACTTCTTTTGCATTAGAGAAATTTCACATTCAAACTTTTAGTGAGAATCTCTAGCAATATGCAAGACTATTTTTTATCCTCTTGAAGAAAAAATTCCATTTTCCCCACACATTGCATGTCCTTTCTAGGATGTGACTATAGGCCGTTATATAGTGAAGTAAAATATAGATGTCATTGAAGTCATATATATGAATATTGAAGTAAAACTACTTAAAGTGAGCACAAAAGTGGTCCTTATGTGGTAGATTCTCTAGTGGGGGATATGGACCGACTTCAAATGCAGTAAAATTTGCAATGCTCCACCATGGTGCAAGAAATGAGGTAGTGTAGGGAAGACTTAGGTTACCTTTTAGTGTCCTATCCAAGGAGCATCATGACCTAGATGCACCTCAACAAGCTCCTCTTTTTTGGTTCATTAAGTCAACCGAATGTATGCTTTGCTCGCTCAAGTGATGAGATGCTCTTCTACTGTTTGGAGCATTATAAGAAGCGGAGCACTCTAGAAAATCAAGAAGGAAAGCTATGTTTTCAACTTCTATAAGGGTCCTAGAGAGTGGTCTATAGAGAGATCCATTATTTATCTATGTAGTAGGAATTATGACTCTCCTCTCTCCTCCCAGACACTAGGAGTTCATGTTAGAACACAAGAAGCTCTAAACAAGTGGGTTCCTCATAAAAGGGGAAAAAAAGTTATAAATTTAAGATGATAGAGGGGAATTTAAGAGAATAAATGTTACTTTGTATCTTAAGTACTACGAGTAGATCACGGAGCAATATGGATTTCTAGAAGACCAAAAGAAAGATACCTTCATTCATATCTCTCATCGATTTACTAGGGAACGCATTTGGTGTAGGGTAGTTACCCCAAACATGAATTGGGCTAATTTTAAGACAAAATTCCTTGTAGAGTTCTGTCATGAGGACTACAACAAAAATAATAGGGCCACATTTTTAAGATGGGTAGATACCTCTCAAGTCGATAACCATATTACAGAATACTTAACTAAGTTTGAGTAAAACTCAATCAATTGCCTTAAATGGATCGTATAATTTTAGAACCAGATAAGCTATGTAATTTCTTAGGAATGCTTGATATGCCTCTACGATGAGAATTAGAGCCAATGTTAGAGGAGGAAACAACTAGAAGCGGTCTTAGTAAAACTTGGGAGGATGTGCATGCAACTGTTCATAGAATAGCTTAAAGACAAGAATGAAATTTAAGCCAAGCGCTTAGAATCAATGAGAGAGAAGCTAAACCTAAGATTGAAGTTGAACATACCTTGATAGGGAGAGAGGATCCAAAGATGACATTGTTAGAAACCAAAGTAGATTCATTAGCAATACACATTGAAACTTTAGTCAGAGAGATAGCAACCTTGAAAAGCATTCAAGTGTCTAAAGGGAGAGAGCAAGATCAAGATCCTAGGATTCTGGAGTAAGGAAGAAGACCTTGTAATCAGCCTCATAGATGCAACTCGTGTGATGAGTTTGATCATCCACACTCGACATCCAATCTATTTAAGGATGCCAAGGATAGGAATTGGGTCACTGAAATAGACTGACAAATCTGTATCTTTGCGACCAAGAGCCCATTAGGAGAAAAATTTGGAAAAGGTGGTTAAAAAAAAAACTTATGAAGCTTCAACGAGCCAAAATACTTATGCATTTAGACTTGATGATGATGATCAAGATAGTGAGTTTTTGAGTCATGTGTATGATTTTGCCAATAGACGTATGTTGTCAGCTAAAACTTTATATGCCTCAAGTTTTGATATTTGTGGAATGATCATTTGGCATGAGCATGCAGATATGTTCTCCCTCTACGCTCATGAAACAAATATTGATGAAAAAAGGAAAAGAGATGAAGAGAATGAGGGTGAGGCTAAACAAACTACTAGGTGTAGAAAAGAAACTGAGAATAATGACCAAGAAAGGAACCCACAAAACCAGAGCCTAGGCAAGAGACTAAGAAAGATAAAAAGAGAGGAAGACTGCTTATAAAGGAAAGGTAAAACAAGTTGTGGAGAAAATGGAAAGGAAACCTTTGAATGAAGATAAAGGAAAAGATAAAGCTGAGCAAAAAGAACCTACTCAAGAGGAAGGTGAAGAAGGAGAGAAAAGAAGAAAAAAACAACCTACCTTTTGATTGATTTCCTAGTTAGAGCAACAGATAGATATTAAGAAATGGTGGGTGAGAAAATAATAAAAGCACAAGTAACTACAACATTGGAAGAATTTTTAGCATTAGCAAGTACAAATGTAAAAGAGGATTTCATCAGTTCTATAAGAAGATTAAGAGAGCGTATTGAAATAAAGAGTGAGGATGTTGAAATGGATGAAAGTAACGAAAATGAGGAACCAAAAGTGAGTACAGTTAAGGTAAATGAATCTAGATATGATAGGCCTTATACTCGAAAGAATTATTTGCGGCCTATGATAGGACATATAGAAAAAACTAATGGAAACCCATAATTCTTTTTACACAAAACATTGGGCATGAAGTATGACTGAAACTATCGTAAAAATTGGAGATAGCAAAATACCATATGTAGCTTTAATAAATGTAGTATCAAGAGAATTATATAATGAAGGGAAGTGGACAATCATTAGGAAAAAAGGTGAACCCTGGATGGGCCTTTTAGCTTAAGGAGTGATTAGTGATGGACCAATGAGAAGAGGGTGGTGGCCACAGTCTATACCCTATAAAATACTAGGCTGAAGGGGGAAGAGGGGACAAGATTCCTCTATGTTCAGGGTTGTCTTCTAGAGAGAGAAGAAATCTCGTAATCAGGCTGGGCCCAAAAATTCAAAATTTTTTAAAAGTTATAAAACTCATCATAATACCATTAAATGACCTCCATATCACTTTTCAGGGTCAAAAGTGCTATTTTTGACTTCTAATTCAAAATCTATGCATGTTTGTGAGCTAAAAAAGTGACTTTTTTCAAAATAACTCAAAAAACTCTATTTTCCCTCTTCAAACTCGCATTTTCATACCCAAAACCCAAAAAGTCATATTTTTCACCTCTATTCCCTCCATACCATACAACAGAAGCGTTGTTTCTCCTCCTACCATTCTCCCAACTTCTGCAACAATGACAACAACTCTTACTCCCATGGAAAGCTCTAGAGCTCGTAGGAGACCAAAAGCCGAAGTTCACACAATGACGTGCCACAACATCAAAACAATGGAAAGAAGTTGGCTACCACAAGAGTTTTGCAAAGGTGCATGGGTGTACATGCAGCCATCTGGACTTGGTCCTCATCGTTTTCGAGATCGTGGAAATTTGGATCTTCGTTGGAAAGGTAAGCCCTTAGGCTTCAAGCAGCAAACACATGGTGGGATGGTTGCTATTGTACAACATGTCTTCACAGTTTCAACCATGAAGTTAGAAAACTCCAATAGAATTAGATATCCAATCCATTGTGAGTATTTCTATTTTTTCAATGCTTCATGGTGTTAAATGTCTTAATTACTCATCTCATATGTTTTTCATTGCTATAGTCATATTTCCTTCTAGTTTAGTGGAAGAGCAACCACTTCATAGTCTTACAGGAACTTTCAAAGCATTACATGCAGACATTGGGGCATTAGTGTTTCCAGATGTACCTCCTGCTAAACTTATTCATGAAAGGATCTTCTTTTACACTCACAAGTACATTGTTCCTTTCACAGATGGTGAATATGGAAGGTTGGAGATTATCAAAGTTGACTCTCTTCTTAGTTTAGAGTGGCCAAAACCTGATTTTTGGTCCATATCATCTTTCAAGCGTAAGATGGTGATGGACATACATAACTCTTTCAAATTCACACGAGTGTCTAGATCAATAGGTCCTCATTGGACTCTACCACTCCATTGCTTTGTTTTCATATTTCAAGGCATTCCTTTTGTAGAAACTCCTACAATGTTCCTATGTAAAGATATTACATATGAAGCAGTAGAAGGATTGTTTGGGGAAAACTGGGGTTATGTAGAAGGATTGTCAAAAGGGGATAGATATCGTTGTACAATTGGTGACACAAGTATAGGGTTTCGCTATTTAAAACATCGCACCTCATTGTACATCAGATTTTATGATGTTCGTTGGATGTGTAAACTAGGAGAGTGGATACCTTTCCAAAGCTCGGAGGGATCTTTAGCTTCATTTGAAATTAATGTGAAGTTACCAAACAATGATATGGAGGTGGTTTTAGTTAATCAACATTAGAACTTGGCCAACTTGAGAGAGCACTTACTTATCATGGGATATGATGATCTTCATGATTTCAAATTTCGAATACGAGGGAACAAGGTAAGAGTTGTATTCCATATATACATATAGATATATATATATATATATCTTATTCTATCACTATTGTTCATGATTTGAAAATGTTTTACTCTTTTATGAATTGTCCACAGATTGGAAAGAGATTGGAAGACAAAATCAAAGTTCTTGCAAACTGAAATTTCATTGTCATAACTCTTTTTTGTAAAGATACTATGAAACCTGTAAACAAACCTATTTTTGCAATGAAAAATTTTTCACATTTGCTTCAAGGATATTTTGGCCACATTCTACTTGTATCTATACATTCTCAAGGTTTTTCTTGAAAGAGCATTCTTATTGTTTATTTTCTTTGATGTGATCTCAAATGTCAAAGTTTTCCTTTCCAAGACTCTTATGTTTTAATTTAAGGAAAAGTCACTTGTATGAAAAAGTGGGACCCATCACTTAAAAATTCGAGAAAAGTTATAAATAGGAGTCCTCTCTCCTCATTTCTCACTTTTGCAACTACATTGAGTGTTAGAGCAGTCTACATTTGCAAGCTATGGCTTCCACCTCTGTACCTACTAAGAGTGCACGCCACAAGTTTCTAGAATTTTTGGAGGATTCAGATTATAAAGGTCAACATGACCTATATGATCTTCTCTCCAAGGTTCCTGACCTCCATGGAACCGTGCAAATGAATGCCGATGCTTTGGAGGAGCTACTTCAATATATGCAAGTTCATATATTGCATTTCTCCACCGAAATACCACCATATGATGGAACTTGGGTTCCATGTGACCTTCTCACCTACATTCACAAAGGTGATGAGGCATTTGCAAAACAATTGAAACGGTTCCAGGTAATTGCAGAGGAAGTAGGGCACCTTCTTGATGAAACTGTGCCACTTATAAGGAAATTGAATAGGAAACGCAAGATGGGTGCAAAATATCTTTCATTCATTGCTGCCACAATTTTCTTTGTGAATGAGGAAACAGAACCAATTCATCATGAGATCCCTCATCTTCTTACAGGTGGTTTTGTCGAGGATAAAAAAAGGAACCACCTCAAGAACCCTTGAATCTCCTATTAGAGAGAGAAGCTATTGAGAAAACTTATCCTCTTGGTGTGGATGATAAGTTGAAAGAAGTGCCTAAGCCATCCACCTCTTCGGAGCCAGAAGCAACTATTCCAGAGGTGGAGATTGAAACTTTTTCAGTGGTTCTTGTCGAGGGACAAGAATATTTGTTTTTACATGATGTAGAGAAGGCATTTGGGCTACGGCTGGATGAATGCCTAAGTTCATTTTGTACTTTGTCAGAGTGTCCTTTGGATAGTACCTCTGACTTGTTGGAGAAAAAGTGTTTTCCATTTGGTGACTCAGTGGCCGACACAATAAAATTGGTTTGCAATGACATACTCACAAGTGAACATGAACATATCACAGAAGAACAATTTAGTAATGCACAAGAAAGGATATTGGAATCAAAAGTTCCTGCCTCACCAGTAATCGAGCAGAGTGGGATGTCCCACTCCAGCATTAATTTACAACTTCAAGAGAGAGGAGAAGAAGAAGATAGAGTTCAAGATGTAAGTATCTTCAATTCATGTCATTCATTCTTACAAACACATGCAGCTACTAATCATAAAACTTTGTGCAAGAGGTGATTGAAGTCGACAAGTTTGCAGCAAGGAGTGGAGGTGATCGAGTGGCTCGTGGAGGTGGCTCATCCCTTGCAAACTACATTGGGAAACTTCCCAAAGACCATTTTGTAATTATCTATAAAGAGTTCAGTCCTCAGGGCCACTTCATGACATGGTGTCTAAAGGCCTTAAGTAAATGGTTTTGTTCATCAACCATTACGCAGGGGAGTAATTGTATCTTTTTAGTTAAGAAATCCCTTGTAGCTACAACCTTAGGTTCCAACTTCCGTGGAAAGGTCTTAGGTCAAATAGGTATATCTCTAGGTCTAGGAGTTAGAAATGTTGATGAAATAGCAAACTCAATTTTGACTTACACCCTACCCATGGCTTTGGAGCGTCGAAAGAGAGTCATTGAGAAACTCAAAGCCAATTGATGTAAACAATTGAATGAATATCAAATTTTCACTTTGCTTTATTTACAATTGTCTCAAGTATTTCTTTTTGAGTATATTATCTAAAATTCTTCTGGACCTGCATGTGATGTATTGATGTCATGTAGGGCATTGGGAGGATCTTTAGTTTCTCTCTTTTGGACCTTCTTTCTCTCATTTAAGGTCATGTAGGGCTTTGTGAGGCCAAATAAGGCCCTGCCACAGAAACGCAAGAGAAGGCCCTCCAAAACGTTTGCAGGGCCTTCTCCCGCGTTTCTGTGGCAGGGCCTTATTTGGCCTCACAAAGCCCTACATGACCTTAAATGAGAGAAAGAAGGTCCAAAAGAGAGAAACTAAAGATCCTTACATGCCCTAGGTGACCTTACATTAGACTGAAACTTCACTAGATGGATATTTTCAAGAATGCAAATGTTCTAAGTTTCAAAATGCTCTGCTCATATGTTTCAATGGTATAGGGAGGTCAAAATTTGTTCATATTAACTACCCATGAGCTAGATTTACTACTCATGATCCTTCTTTCATATTTCAAAGGTCTTTTAGGGCACTGGGAGGCCAAATAAGGCCCTGCCGCAGAAACGCGGGAGAAGGCCCTGCAAAACGTTTGCAGGGCCTTCTCCCGCGTTTCTGTGGCAGGGCCTTATTTGGCCTCCCAATGCCCTAGAAGACCTACATGACCTTAAATGAGAAAGAAATTTCAGTACATGGATATTATCACTAGATCAAAATGACAAGATAAGAAAACGATCACTGATATATGAGAGATTATCACAAGAAAACACATGGAAATGTAAAATGACTGCTCATGTTTCATTCTAAATAATGAGATTATAAATGGAATAGAGGAAAAGTGCTAATGTTTCATTGAAAATGGCAATATTTACAAAAAATCTCTTGTCGGTAGAGATGAGTTACAAAACTTAGGTACGATCACCCCTAATTCTCCTAGCTAACTATATGTCCTTCGGTTGTATAGTGACTCGCTTAGCATGGATGGCGCACAGGTTGGAATCCTCTAGCATTGATATCAAAAATGCTTCAGCTGCCTCTTGTAAAGCTTCGAAAGCTAGAGCTTGGATCCTTAACCCTGCACAATACCTTTGTAACTCTTCTTTGACCACCCTTGCAAAGGGTCTTCTAGGTATGAGAAGCTCAGCTGTCTTTTGATAGTGCCTTATCTCTCCAAATGCCTTCGTATATCTTCTTCTTTGTTGTGGTGCTCTAGCTTGTGGTGGTGGTGGTCTTCGTTGGACATTTTCTTGTGGTCTTGGTTGGGGTAGTCTACGACGGGGTTGAAAGACTTTCTTCTTCGGTTGCACACGTCTTGAGCTTTCTCCTTGTTCAGGATGTTGTTGCTGGCTTTGCTGCCTCTCTTGATCATTGGGTATGGCCCCCTGATTTGATGGTAGTGTCTTTCCCGCTACAGTAACCCTATGATTTGTAGGTATTTCTTCGTTACCCCATGGTGGAAATGTTTGACTCTCATCACTTGATTGTGAACATTGTTGAGACACATGCTCATGCGATTCATCAAAATCATCATCAGAAACTACCTATCTATGAGCATGCTCCTTCACCCTTGTCTTTGTTGGTCTCTTTGGTGATGGAGGCTCATCAATGATGATGGTGGTGATTAGGGTTGATTTACGGCCTCTTCCTTGGATTGCCCATGTTCCACTTGTTCATGTAACTGTTCACTCCCAGAGGTATGGCCACCACCTGTTTCGCGATGGGATGCAGAGCGCGAGACACTACGTCGCCTTTTGTGGTGATTCATCCATGGTGGCTTCTGAGTGCCTTGCACAATAATGGGATCCTTCCTTGCAGTTTGCTTTGTTCGTGCCATCCTCTATAGTGCTAGAATGTTGAAATGAGACAATGAGTCTCCTTTTATAATGTTTCACTTAAAAAGGTTCTGTTCACATCTGAATGGACAAAAAATAGTTTAAAAATTAAAAATTACCTTAAAAAATTGCAAACAAGAGATTAGTGTGTAGCAAACCTTATGAATTATTCAGAAAATGCCATGAATGTATTAAATGACTTCACTTCCATGATGAGCCCTGTCGTGTTCTTGTAGCCTGCCATTGAGCATGACGTAAAGGTCCCAATGATGACTTCCATTTTTCACTAGCTAAGTTGTGTTGATTAAATCTTGCAAGTTTTGCAACTTTGGACTCCTTGGCTCGTTCCATTGCATATGTCCTTGAAAATGCAGTACGATAAAACCAATTAAACATCTCTTCCATATAGTTTGACTGCATTGCACCACCACCATGTCGTGTGTTCTTGAAGTAAACACCTCTAGCCTTGTAATGTGACTTCTCCATTCCTTGTGTACTAAAAATCTCCAATGAACCATATCGATGCATAAAAAATGCTCCATGTGCAAATAAAATATGCTGAAATGATATAAGTACATATAACACAATCTTATCAACAAGAAAATTGAAAAAATAAGAAACTTACAATGTAATGTGTAATATTGCTCTCTCCCCAAGATAGGATGAAACACTTTGCAAACTCCATTAATGTATCTTGAAACAACTGACGGTCATTTTTGTTGGAGCTATTAAGACTCATTAAGCCTACCAACTTATCTAAGCATGACCAAACCTTCTTTCGCCTATTACTAAGGTCAATTTGAGAGTCATTATCAGTGGTGATCATGCACAAGTCTTTCCATAGCTCCCTGCATTCATTTTTCTTAGGGCTTACACCTCTTCTAAAAATTTTGCTTGCCTTCTTCCCTGTCATTCACACTTGTTGCAAACTATTTTGCGATTCACCAGGTTTTTTGACAACTAGAGTTACATTACCACCATGACAACCAATCGAATTAAGCAACTCTTCCAGTTGTTTGATTGCTTGTACAGATTTATCAATTGGCTTCATGGAAAATGCATATTCTATGTGGAGCTTCAATAATCTATCAAATATTCTCATGAAAGCATGCAATGTGCAAAAGTGAACATTAACTAATGGAAACGGAATAATGGGATTCCAATCTTTATCTAATGTTTCACGGTTAGGTATTTCTAACAATGGACACCTTAACAAAGGTCTATCCCATTCCGTGGAAGTAGGTGCATCTATGTATTCATCTAAGCTAGATAGTACTTTTTGTTGTCCCTTTGTTACTTTGTAGCCTCGAGTACAAAATGGACATGGATAACGAGCAGATGCACCTTCCTTGCAACCTAACATGCATTTTATAGTTTTTAAATCCCCACCCAAATGCCAATCTATCTCAAAATCACCAAAGTTTTCTATGTGGAGCTTTGCACCATGAATTTGAGAAACTATTACTTTAGTGATCCATGGGGTCCTACTAAAAATCCATGAAAGAACATCATTGGATTCGTTAAGTACTTCAATAACACCTAACCACCATATTTCTTTCTCGGATTGAACACTATATGTAGACTTAGAGCTAGAGTTACTACTTTCATCAGATATGGCATTTCTTATAGCTTCATTCATGAGTGTCAAACTCAATCTCTCCATTCGTCGTCCCTTTATGATCTGGCATTCATCTAACTTCAATATAAACTGTAATTTGGTATTACAATCTACATAAATTAGCAAAATCTTTATAACATCAAAATACAATGTATATCAAGGTAACAATAGTGCACATACCTGGTATAGTAGATTTGTAAAATCGAACCATTGCCTGTTGAAGCCTCTCCAAATCCACGAATATGTTGTTGTACTTTGTGTAAGGAAATCCATTTCCAACTGTGCTTTTCAACTCTTTTCTAGATGTAGATAAATGATAAATAGACATAGGCATAATATCCTCTATACATAAGTAGTTTCCAAGAATACTAGTTATATCTTCATTGGACATTGACTTCTTAAGCGATACCTTGTAAGGAGATGGAAACATATTCTGCAAAATACCTTCTCTTTCTAATGAATGCTTCAAAAGGTTGTACAATGCACTGTATCCTTTAGTACTAATTCCTGCTTCATCACATACCATCTGCACGTCTCTAGGAGTGATAATATCTTGTAACTTTTTTGTGAAATCTTTAATCACTTGCTTCTTGATAAGGTTTCCTATCCGTGACTCCAAAATACTAACCACCTGCTTGTTGGTCAAACAAGAATTTAATAACTTGAATTGATCCTCTATTGTTGATGAAGCACTAACATCTTCAACAAATGACCTACATAACAAGAAAAAAAAAAAAATATATATATATATATATATATATATATATATATATATATATATATATATATATATATATATATATATATATATATATATATATATATACATATAAAAGTCTTCCAAAAAGAGAAACAAATACAAGCCAAACCTTATCGCAAAAACTCGTCGTTTGCGTGCTCCACCACCAATTGAAAGAGAGTCAAAGGATGTTAATGATCGTCTCCTACGTTGCATCCCAAGTGGAGTCTCTCTCAAGTGTTGGACAGTGTTTTTTAATTTCTCAATTGTTCTCTCCTTTTCTTCCATATGCTTTTTAAGCTCTGCAATGTTTTCTTGTAAAGATATGATTGTGCTTTCAAAAGCGACCAACCTTGTATGATTTAGTTGATATTGTTGATCCAAAGGCAGAAAAGTGTGTATTTATTGGATATGATAATAATCAAAAGGGTTACAGGTTATACAACCCTACCAACAAAGGATTCTTGGTAAGCAGAGATGTAGCTTTTGATGAAAACCATTTATGGTATGAAGATTCATGCAAGAAGGTCAATTTACCATATGATCTTGAAGAAGATTTTCCAAAGCTTGGTAGAGAACAACCAAAGATTCAAGAACAAGACACCTCAAAGGATGATGAAGAATCTCAGATGGAAAAGATCAAAGCATGGAAGTCTAAAGGTAAAGAAAAATTGCAGGAACTTGAACATGAGGCGGAATCATCGCATCATGTCCTTAGAAGATCTATGAGGGAAAAGAAAAAACTAGAAAGGTATGGTTTTGACACCTCATTAGTAACTAAACATTCTATCTACATAGCACAGGACATAAACCAAGAGGAGCCATCATCCTTTGAAGAGGCCAAACTTCAACTAGAAGTAAAGAATGCATTCTTGAAGGTTTGGATAACAGAAGAGGTATATATGGCACAACCACCTGGCTTTGAGAATCAAGTTTATCCTGATTATGTGTGCAAACTTAACAAAGCATTGTATGGTCTCAAGCAAGCTCCAAGAGCTTGGAATTTCAGGCTTGTTTCATTCTTGCAAGACAAAGGCTTTCAACCAAGCAAGGTTGATCCTTCACTCTTTATTAAAAAGAGTAATTCTGACATCATCTACCTATGTGTATATGTAGATGATATTATATTGACAGGAAATGATGCAGATGGTATGAAGAAGATCAAAGATCAGATGAGAGAAGAGTTCAAGATAAGTGATTTGGGTTCACTTACCTACTTCCTAGGTTTGGAAGTTGTCTACAAAGATCATGGTTTGTTTCTCACTCAAAGAAAGTACATTAAGGACATGTTGGCATAATTCAAGATGCAAGATTGTAAGATTGTAGGTACTCCAATGGAGGTCAATCACAAATTGAGCTCACATGAAGGTGAACTCATAAGGACATCACATCATATCAAAGTCTAGTGGGTAGTCTCAACTATGCCACATTGACAAGAGTAGATATATGTTACAGTGTGAGTGTGCTAAGTCAATTTATGCACACACCAAGGAAACCACATATGGATGCTGCCAAAAGGATTCTCAAGTATCTCAAAGGAACCATAAATGAAGGACTTTATTATCCTTATCTAGCTGATTTAGGTTTGAAGCTATTTTCTGATGCAGATTGGGCTGGCTCCAAGGAAGATATAAGGAGCACTTCAAGTTATCTTACCTTTGCAGGTTCAAAGCTTGTTTCATGGTCATCCAAGAAGAAACCCACACTTGCTCTCTCTCTTCTACTGAAGCTGAATACAGAGGTCTTGCCATAGCTACACAAGAAGCTATGTGGATGAAGACATTATTCAAAGATCTTGGATTTGAGTTTGGAACTCCAACTATTTATGGTGACAATACGAGTTCTATTCATTGGCTGCTAATCCTATTTTTCATGCAAGGACTAAACATAAAAAGTTCATAATGATAATGAACTTCTATGTGTTTGGTCGTGGCATGATAGATAGGATTAGCTGCAAGGTGAAGAGAACTTGTATTATCTCCAAAGATAATTGGAGGCCTAGTATATAAGCCCAATTCTGTATACAAAAGCTTAATCCAAATTGCTTCTTGAGTGGCATTAGCTAGTCCTCTATACTCTGCTTCTGTAGAAGACAATGCAATAGTTGGTTGCTTCTTTGCAGACCATGAAATTGGTTTGTCACCTGCAAAAGAAATGTATCCTCAAGTGCTTCTCCTATCATCCTTGCATCCTGCCCAATCTGCATCTGAATAAACTTTTATATCAATATCTGAAGTGTAAGGAAAGTACAAACCATGGTTCTGTGTACCCTTGAGATACTTCAAGATTCTTTTGGCAGCCTCTAAGTGAGGTATCCTTGGCTTGTGCATAAATTGACTTAGCACACTAACTCCATATGCAATATCAATTCTTGTAAGAGTAGCATAGTTCAAGCTACCTACCATACTTTGATAACCTGTAATGTCTTGGACTTCATCACCTTCATGGGCACTTAGCTTTAGGTTCACCTCCATTGGAGTACTAGCTGCTTTAGCATCCCGCAAGTGAAATTTCTTCAACATGTCCTGCACATACTTCTTCTGAGTAATGTATATTCCTGAATTAGTGTAAACTAATTCAAGTCCCAAAAAATACTTCAATAGCCCAAGATCATTGATCTTGAACTCCTTCATCATTTGGCTTTTGATGCTTCTAATTCCATTGACATCATTACCTGTAATGATGATGTTATCAACATAGACACATAGATAGATTATCTTTGAATTACTTCTCTTAATGAACAGAGAAGTGTCAGCCTTACTCATGACATTACCTTGGTCTTGGAGGTATGTAGTTAGCCTGTAATTCCATGCCCTAGGTGTCTGCTTCAATCCATATAAAGCTTTCTTTAATTTGCAAACATAAGTTACCTTCTTAGGGTCTTCATAGCCAGGAGGTTGTGACATATAAACCTCTTCTGAGATCCATCCATTCAAGAAAGCATTCTTGACATCCAATTGGTACATGTTCCAATTCTTTGATGCAGCCACACTCACCAACACTTTGATTGTTGGCATCTTGGCCACAAGAGAAAATGTTTCTTCATAGTCAATGCCTTGGGTTTGTGCAAAACCCTTGGCTACCAATCTGGCCTTGTACTTGTTAATTGTGCCATCAGAATTTCTTTTCAATTTATAGATCCATCTGGATAGTATTACCTTCATGGAGTCCTTCTTGGGTACTAACTCCCATGTATCACTCTCCTTGAGTGCTTCAATCTCCTCATCCATAGCTTCCTTCCATTCTGATTTTGTGATTGCTTCTTCATATGATCCTGGTTCTTCATTTAGCGAATCCTTTGCAAGATAAATTGAATTTTAGTAACAAGAGATGTATCATACCCATATCTGATAGGTTTTTTGCTCTCTCTTTGAGACCTTCTGATTGATTGAGTTGAAAATTCTGGTATGTCCTCAAGCTTCTTCATCTTCATTTTGCCTTTGGACTTCCATGCCTTGAACTCTTCAAGGTTGATTGTATCTTCATCATCTCAACTTGACTCTCCATCCTGAGTAGGTTCCTCCTTTGTAAGTTTTGGAAATTCTTCTTCCAAATCATAGGGTAGTTTGACCTTCCTGCATTCATTCTCATACCAAGAATCATTCTCATCAAAGATCACATCTCTGCTTACCATAAATCCCTTATTGGTAGGGTTATAAAACCTATAACCTTTTTTATTTAAATCATATCCAATGAAAATACATTTTTCAGCCTTTGGATCTAGCTTTCCTCTTACCTGTGAAGGAATGTTTACATATGCTACACATCCAAAAATTTTGCAGTGATCCAATGATGGTCTCTTACCATGCCATGCTTCATATGGTGTCATACCATCAAGTGACTTTGATGGTAACCTGTTTATGAGATAGGTGGCAGTAGAGACACTCTCTGCCCATAGATAGTTAGGTGATTTCTTCTCATTAAGCATAGATCTAGCTGTCTCAACAATTAACCTATTTCTTCTTTCAGCTACCCCATTCTGTTCAGGAGAGTACCTTGTGGTTATTTCCCTTTTGATGCATCTATCCTGCAAGAAGTCCTCAAATTCATTGGAGAAGTACTCACCTCCTCCATCTGACCTTAGCCTCTTTAAATTCCTTCCTGTCTGATTTTCAACTAATACAAGATATTTCTTAAAACAATTAAATACCTCATCCTTGTGCTTCATAAAGTATAATACAGTCCATCTGCTATAGTCATCAATAAAAGACACATAGTACCTTGAACCTGAGAGTGAGGGGTCTTTGCTAGGTCCCCATACATCTGTGTGTACAAGCTCTAGATAGTCTTCATGCATATATCCTTTCTTGGAGAAGGGTAACCTGTGAGACTTACCAAATTGACAAGCACCACACTTGTAAATCATATGTTGCTTGGATACATTAGGTATCCCAAGCACACATTGGTTCCTGCACATTTGCTTCAAGGTCCTTTCTCCTATGTGCCCTAATCTCTTGTGCCAAATCTCAAGCTCTGAAAGTGTTTGATCTTTATAACTGTATAATGCAATTTTCTTTGTATCTTACAACTCAAAAGTGAAAAGTCTACCTGATTTTTCTCCTTTAGCTATCCTTTTGAATCCATGTCTTGGGTCCTCCACAAATGCTCCATACTGATTGAATCTGACCTGCAACCCTTTCTCTACAATCTGACCAACACTCATTAAGTTCTTTGTAGTTGTAGGTACATAAAGTACTCTGCTCAACAAATTCTGATTACCATCACAAGTTTTCACTTTTCCAACTTTAACTACAGACTGCTTTGTATCATCACCTGTTTGGACTTGGTGTTTACCTTTTGGTTCCTCAAGATCAGAGAGTAGTGCAACATTACCAGCCACATGATTTTAACACCCTGAATCAATATAAAATAAGTGATCATCATTTATACCTGACTTTGAAGTCATGTTCATGATCAAGAGAGAGTCATCCTGCTCCTCTGTGTAGTTGTATTCTTTTCTGTTTCTGAATCCTCCTTGGTAGTTGCCATTGTAATTGTTGTTGTAGTTGTTGTTATAATTGTTGTTGTGGCCTTGGTGATGGTTGAACCTTCCTCTAGACTGAGAGTATCCACCTCTTTGGTAGCCTCTTCCTCTCTGGTTTTTGTAATTCCTGTAACACTCATCTATGGTGTGGTTTAACAAACAACAAATGTTACATAGTGATGTGTTATAGGGTCTCCCCCTACCTTGCTTACCTCCTCTGCCCCTACCTCTTGAAGATCTACCTCTCCTTGCATAGCTGGCTTGGGAGGTAGAGCATTCATCTTCCACCTTCTTACTCTTGCCTTTATCCTTAGATTTCTTATCAGTGTATAGGGCAGAAGAGTTGTTACCTTTGGTAGTATCTCCACTCTTTGTAAGCTTTGCTTCATGTGTGAATAGTTGACCCATGAGAGTTGTAAGATCTAGAGTGTGCATGTCCATGTAGAGATCCATTGCAGTGGTGAAGCTTTCCCACTTGTCATCAGCCTTGATCCCATTGATTACCTCCCTTACAATTTGTTCCTCTTCAATCTCTTCTCCTATGCTTGCTAACTGATCTGCAACATCTTTGATCTTGGTCACAAATTTTGGAACAACTTGCTTAGGTTGCTTCCTTAGTGTTGTGAATTCAATCCACAACTCATTTTTCCTAGCCATTGTATTGGAGGAAAAATATGATGACAAGGTTTCCCAAGTCTCTTGGGAATTCTTACAATTTTTGATATGAGGTAAAAGAAAGTCAGATATAGAGTTGAGTAGATAAGACCTTGCCAATGCATCCCTTGCACACCATGTGTTGAGTTTTTCTTGCTCCTCCTTGGTTGGCAAACCTCTTGCTTTGAATGAGGGCAATTCCTCATCTCGTGAGATGTATCCATAGAGACTCCTTCCTTGTAAGTAGGTCTTCATCCTTAGAGAGCAAGCTTGATAGTTGTTCCTGTCCAATTTGTCAATAAATGAAGGAAACCCATCTCCCATTTTACCTTATTTGCTCTGATACCACTGTTGGGAAAGATGGATGGATGATCCAAGAGATTGAGTAGGTACTGCTAAAACCTGCTTTGCACCAGCCCTCTTTAGCTTCAAACTTGATTAGTAGACTCCCTTAGCTTTCCAATGACACCAAGAAATGGCCTATGTCCTTTGGAAATGAAGTGTGTAATGATTGAATCAAAACAGATAACTTTGGAAGTCACAAAGTCAAGAAAACTTTCTATTTTGGTCTTGATACCTGCTCAATGTTTTGCTCAGTGTGACCAGCACAGTAGCAATTGATAAAATTCCTTCTAGGGGTATTCAATTAGCTTAGTAAGCTACCATTTGCAAGTGTAATGATGTAAAATAATGAACTATGCTAAGAGAAATTCTTAGCAAGATTTGGTATACCCCCGACTTTTTAGGACTGTAGCAGAGATAGACCAGTGAGCACCTCGACGACGATTTCTCAGAATTGGCTGAATGAAATCGCTTCAAACTTTGTCACCGCGTAGATGACTTTGAGCTGCATCCAACAAGCTCTGAATCACTGAATTTGGTGGTGTATTGGTTGAGATATGCCCTTTACAAGTTGACAGACTTTGGAGTAGACAATCAGTGAGCACAGAGATGAATGATGTAAATGTATCTATAAATTAACACTTGTGTACAATCCCATTGGCATGACAAGCATTGCCTAATGGTGTAGAGAGGTGTAGACTATGATGTAGTGCTCAAACACACTCAATGACAGTAGAATATAGCTCGGGAGTGATGTCTATCACAGCGACTTTTCAAGTTCACCCTCTATATGGAATGTATAAGAATTTGAATTCAAATTCAAATTCTTGGCTCCTTCTAATCAAGCTTCTAAAAACTTGGAGATATTCTCTCAATCAGGTGAACTAACTTTTCCACGAATCAAATGGGTAGGTGCTTACAAAATATTCTAAGTCAAATTGACTTTTACAATGAGGTAAAGTGGTAAGTAATCACTAGCATATGTTCCTATGATTCTTCATGCATGTAGAGTCTTCATGATATCTTCCAAGCCAAATGTGTAGGTTTGTGATTTACAACAATGCAATCCAATGTGGATCCTTTCGACAATGCATAAATTGTGATAGTACTACCACTGCATAACTAAGATCAGGTCTTGTTAGTGTAGCATAAATCAAACTACCCACAAGAGATTGATACTTCCTCATATCTTTGTATTCTGCACCATCATATTTACTGAGCTTGTGATTAACGTCAAGTGGAGTTGAAGCTTCTCTGCAATTTTCCATATCAAACTTCCTCAATAGATTCAAAAGATACCTTTCTTGTGTTACATATATGCCATTATCTGTATAGGTGACTTCCATACCAAGAAAGTATGATAACTTTCCTAGATCACTGATCTTGAATTCTTTTTCAAGTAACCTCTTTACCTCCTTTATTCCTTCATCTGAAGTACCTATGATTATAATGTCATCTACATAAATACAAATGTAGATTGTACCTTCCTCTGTTCTTTTGATGAGTAGACTTGGATCTGCTTTTGAACTTTGATATCCAAGATCATTGAGATACTTCACCAGTCTATAGTTCCATGCACTTGGAGGTTGCTTCAATCCATACAATGCTCTTCTCAACCTGCAAACAAGATTTGGATACCTAGAATCTATAAACCCTTGAGGTTTTTCCATGTATACCTCATCTCATATGTTTCCATTCAAGAATGCATTCTTTATATCCAATTGACTTAGAGTCCATCCTTTTGAAGGTGCAATAGCAATGATTGTCCTTATAGTTGACATCTTAACTATAGGACTGAATGTCTCATCATAATTTATGCCATAGGTTTGGGCATAGCCTTTCACCACTAGTCTAGCTTTGTATCTGTCTATACTTCCATCTGCAAGCTTCTTCACTTTATAAACCCATTTATTTCCAATTAATTTCTTACCATTTGGTTTAGGAACAAGTTCCCATGTCTTGTTCTCCTCAAGTGCATTGAATTCTTCCTTCATTGCTTCTTCTCATTGCTTGTTACCTTTTGCTTCATCATAGTTCTGAGGTTCTTCATCATCTTTGACCATATATGCATAGTTCTTCTGAGTTATGTAAGAAGTAGCATAAGAATACCTTTCTGGTTGCCTTCTAGTCCTGCTTGACCTTCATGGTTCACATTCTTCATAAGTGTCTGGATACACTTCTTCATCAAATATAGGAGCTTCTTCATTTCTTCTTGTTAATCCACTTCTGGATGTACTTGCTTGCATATAGTCTTCATCTCTATTTACTTGCACAATTGATTTTCCTTTCACATCTTCTTACCTCTTCTTCAAATGCTTCAGCTGTATGACTTTGATCCGCATACCAAATTTTCTGCTCATCAAATGTAACATCTCTTGAAACAAGAAATTGTTTGGTTAGAGGATTCCACAACCTGTAACCCATCTGCTTTTCATCATAACCAATGAACACATATTTTTCTGCCTTTGGTTCAAGTTTATGCCTAGCTTGTGATGGCACATAAGCATAAGCAATTGATCCAAACACTTTACAATGATCCAATGTTGGTTTCTTACCCCACCAAGCTTCATATGGAGTCACTCCATTGAGAGCTCCACATGGTAATCTATTCACAAGATATGTGGCTGTATTTACAACCTCAGCCCAAAGATAATTCGGACAATTCTTCTCCTTCAGCATAGCTCTAGCAAACTCAACCAAAGTCATGTTTCTTCTTTCTGCTACACCATTTTGTTGTGGTGTCCTGCATGTTATTTCTCTCTTAATACCTGCATTCCAAAGATAATCATTGAAATCTTGGGAGAAGTATTCTCCCCCTCCATCAGACCTTAGTCTTTTAAGCTTTTGACATGTTACTCTCTCTGCATATACATGAAAATGCTTGAAATCTCCAAACACTTCTGATCTTTCCTTCAAAACATATAAATTTATCCATCTTGTAGCATCATCAATGAAAAGAACATAATACCTTGATCCACTGATAGATCCTTCTTTTGTTGGTCCCCATACATCTGTATGAATGAGCTCTAGTAATCCATCATGTTTGAATCCTTTCTTTTGAAATGGTAACCTGCGTGCTTTTCCCATTTGACATGCTTCAAATTTATAAACCATAATTTGACTTTGCACATTTGGTAGTCCTAGTATAGACAGATTAGCAATCATAGCTTTAATTCCTCTTTCATTGAAATGACCTAATCTCTTATGCCAGAGATCAAGTTCTGTAATCACTCCTTCACCATGTGTGAGCAAAGCTTGACCAATGTTCCCTTGTACTCTTAAAGTAAAGAGTCTACCTTCTTTCTTACCACAGACAATCTGATTATATCCATTCTCTAGATCTTCAACAAATACTCCTTCATTTGTAAACCTAACTTGAAAACCTTTTTCAACTATCTGTCCCACACTAATCAAGTTTTTAGGTATTGTAGGAACATACAAAACATTGGTTAGCAAATCTGATCCACTCTTGCATTTCACTTTTCCAATTGAATGTACACTATGTCTTGTATTATCACCTGTTTGAACACTATGACTAGAAATGCCATTTTCCAATTCTCACATCAATTCTTTGTTTCCAGATAAATGATTAGGACATCTAGAGTCAATGTAAAATACCTTTAGATCTTCTTTATCTGATGTGCTGACTGAATTCATCATCAATGATGTATGACTTTCATTCTGTGTGTCATTTGCATAATTGTAGTAGCTAGTGTTGTAGGATTGATTCTGTCCCCAACTTCTTCCTCCACCTCTACCATAGCCTCCTCTTTGACTTTGTCTACCTCTTTGAAAATTACTCCAATGTTTTGGTAGTGCTTTGGAAATGATACTCCAATGCATTCCATATATCTTTAGATGATTCCAATCCTCTGATGTGTGGTAGCAAATGATCAAAGATTGTATTGTAGATGTAGGCTTTTGCACTTGCATCTTTCTTCTGCCAATTCTTTAAAGCATCAAGTTCTTCTTTCTTTGGTCGGCTTTCATCAAGTATTTTGCTAATTTCTCTTAGCTCAAATATTATTTCTCCAAGATCTTTTGGTGGATGATAGTAGATGATAGAGCTTTCCAACAAGCTATATATGCAAGAAACAGATCTCTAGAACTCAAGATATAGCCTTCACAAGATGACCCTGTATGACTTCCAAAAGTGGAATTTTTTTCTGTTTTAGTAAGTCTAACTATCCAAAAATGAAAATTCGATGCCCAGCATCGACTTGCAACCAAAAGTAGATGCCACACATCGACTTTCAACTTTTTAAACCACTTTTTCAATGCTTGAATTGACCAATTGAACACAAACATGAACAAGACAACTTTTATGTGGGAAGTCAATGCCAGACATCGACTTGCTCTACAAACTTCATGTTTTTTAGAAGATTCAACAACAAGTAACACTCAGAGAATGAAAATAATGACTTATCAGCACAAACATGATGCCAGGCATCGACTTGCTTGGAAAACTTCAGCTTCTAAAATCATTTCACACAAGACAAACTCTGAAGATGGAAGGAGAAGACTTATACACAAAAGTTTAATAAACTCTTTCCATAACTATGAAGCCTCACAAATGCACAGGTGCTTTCTCATGCAGAAAAGCCCGACTATTCTCAGTCATACAAAATGAGTAATAACTCACTTTCTCATCGTCTTCCTCATCACGTCAGTTAATACAAACTAACTTATATAGATTTTCTTATTCTTGTGATTTTTAAAAAACTTCTAGAACTAAAGTGAACTAACTTTACAAATACAATACACTTGTGAATTTGTCCCTTCACATAGGCATGTGGTTTTCTTCTAAAGCTTTGACCTTCAAATATATGTACAATTAGTGATTGTTTCTCCAACATATATCTATTAGGCTATTTATCTGTTGGTGTAAATCACAAGCCTACACATTTGGCTTGGAAGTTATCATGAAGACTCTACATACATAAAGAACCATAGGAACATATGCTAGTGATTACTTACCACTTTACCTCATTTGTAAAAGTCAAAATGACTTGGAATCTTTTGTAATCACCTACCAAAGTGAGTCGTGGAAAAAGTAGCTTATTTGATTGAGAGAATATCCCCAAGCTTTTAGGACCTTGATCATAGGAAGCCAAAATTTGAATTTGAATTCAAATTTTTGCACATATCCTATAAAATGTACTTGGAAAAGTCGCAGGTAGATCTCTTCATTTTCTCGAGGCTTACTCTACTGAGTTTGAGTGTGTGTAAGGACTATACCATAGCCTACACCTCTCTACACCATTTGGCAATGCTATCCATGCCAATGGGATTGTACAAAAGTGTTAATCAATAGATACATTTACATCATTCATCTTTGTGTTCTCTGCTAGTCTACGCAAAATTCTGTCAACTTGTCAAGGGCATATCTCAGCCAATACTCCACCAAATTTAGTTATTCAAAGCTTATTGGATTTAGCTCAAAGTCATCTACATGCTGACAAAGTTTGAAGTGATTTCATTCAGCCAATTCAGAGAAATCATCATCGAAGTGCTCACTAGTCTATCTCTGCTACAATCCTAAAAAGTCGGGGGTATACCAAATCTTGCTAAATTAATTTCTCTTAGCATAGTTCATTATTTTACATCATTCCACTTGCAAATGGTAGCTTACTAAGCTAATTGAATACCCCTAGAAGGAATTTTATCAATTTCTACTCTGCTGGTCACATTGAGCAGGTGTCAAGACCAAAATAGAAGGTTTTCTTGAGTTTGTGACTTCCAAAGTTATCTGTTTTGATTCAATCATTACATACAACATTTCCAAAGGACATAGGCTATTTTTTGGTGTCATTGGAAAGCTAAAAGAGTCTACTAATCAAGTCTGAAGCTAAAGAGGGCTGGTACAAAGCAGGTTTAGCAGTACCTACTCAGTTTCGTGGATCATCCATCCATCTTTCCCATAACCATAAATTGCTTCAAAAGGTGTCATCTTAATAGAGGAATGCCATGCACTATTATATGCATACTCAACCAAGGGCAAATATTCAGTCCAGTTGTTTTGCTTATCATTCACATACATGCGTAACATATCCTCAAGCACCCTGTTAACCCTCTCGGTCTCACCATCGGTTTGAGGATTAAATGCAGTACTCATGCGTAATTCTGTTCCTATGGATTGAAATGTTGCTTTCCAATAATTAGATGTGAACCTTGCATCCCTATCAGAAATTATACTTTTGGGTATACCATGTAACCTAAAAATTTCTTTTATGAAAAGTTTAGCAACATGCAAAGCTGTGTCAGTTTTCCTCATGGGAAGAAAATGTGCCATCTTTGTAAGACGGTCCATGACAACAAAGATGGTATCATGCCCACTTTTGGTCACAGGCAACTTTGTTATGAAATCCATAGAGATGGATTCCCATTTTTGATCAGGCACATCTAATGGTTGTAACATGCCAGGACTCCTTTTAAATTCAGCCTTAACTTGTTGACATTTTAGACATTCTTCGACATACCTCTTAATATCATATTTCATACGTGGCCAGTAATATGAAGCTTTCACTTTTGCATAAGTTCTAGAAAAACCAGGGTGTGCACAGAAAGGTGCACCATGACAGTCATGCAGGATCTTTTCTTTCAAAACAGATTCTGAAGAAATACATAAACGAGAATTACAATACTATCATACATGTCTTTGGAGCTAACAGATGTCTCCTTAGTACATGAAAGCAACGGCTGAATAGCATCTTCCACAAAAACAACATCACGGCTAACCAGAATGCTTTTAGTATGTGGATGATACAGACGATAGCCTTTACTTTCAGAATTGTACCCAACAAAAATACATTTTACTGCTTTATCATCCAATTTTCTGCGATGTTGTTCAGGAGCTAATGCGTATACCAAACAACCAAAAACATGCAGATGAGCAACAGATGGCTTGCGATCATGCCAAGCCTCATATGGAGTGATAGACTGCAGTGCTTTAGTGGGACACTTGTTCAGTACATATGCTGCACACATGACAACCTCAAGCCAGAAACTATGAGGAAAAGCTTGACTCTTGACCACACACCTCGCCATCTCCATGAGAAACTTGTTCTTCCGTTCAGCAAATCCATTCTGTTGAGGTGTATACGGCACTCTACACTGGTGTTTTATCGCACGTTCAGCCAGAAATGCATTAAAATCAGAAGACATATATTCCCCGCCTCGATCAGAATGGAGGGTGCCCATTTTACATGCTGACAGATTTTCAGCCAAAACCAAAAACTTTTTGAAGCACATGAACACTTTGGACTTTACCTTCAATGGATATACCCATGCATGCCTGGAAAAATCATCGATGAAAGTCATGAAGTAAAGATAATTCCCAAAAGAAGGTGTCTGCAAAGGACCACAGACATCACTATGTACAAGTTGCAATTTCAGAGTAGCCCGAAGTGAACCATCTTTTGGAAAGGAACCATTTTCTCATAATACAGGCTTCACAAACATGTTTTCCAAATGCCTCAAGTTTGGGCAATTAGGACACCATTTCAGATTTCTACAGGTGTAGCAAACTAGCAAAATTCAGATGACCAAAGCGTGCATGCCAAAGCTTTGCATCTGACATAGCCTGCGAATCATTTACTCCACATGCCAAATCATTTACAGATCTTTCATAGTCTATGAGCTTATACAACCCACGACATAAAATTCTAGAAGCAATAATCACATCACCATTTGACAGATCATGAATTGTACACCTGTCATCAACAAATTTCACAACCAAGCCAATCTTGGCTAATGCAAAAACTGATAACAGGTTCTTTTTGATCCTTGGCACAAATAAAGCATCTAACAAAGTGAAAGAACTACCATCAGCAGTAGTCAAAATGATCTTATCAACTCCCATAACAAGATAAGAGGAGTTGTTGGTGCATGTAACAGTATTCCCTGTAGGGGCAGGCTCGAGTGAAGAGAAGAAACTACGCTGCGAGGTAATATGTTTGGTCACCCCACTCTCAAAATACCAAACATATGAGTCTATTGCAGACATGCACTGCTCATGCAAAGATGGGTCAAAACTGCAGACAGTAGTGAACGCCCATTCTTCTTCTTGCACAAGATTTGCAGACTCTGTTTTTGGTGTAGAGGCCTCTGCAACAACCATTCCAGCCTCTTTCTTCTTTGCCTCTTTAGCAGCCAATTTTGGAGAGTTCTTTATGATATGATCATTCCCTTTACAGTACTTACAAAACAATTTCTGCTTTTCTAATTTCTTCTCATCTTTATCTTCCTTCTTTGAATATGCAGAATTAGCAGATTTCTGCTTACTAGTTGAAGAGCTCCATTTTCCTTTGCCCTTCTGACTAGCCAGGAAAGCTTGATCTGCAACTCGCATAATGGACCTGCTCTGCCTGGACTGATCTTCCTGCAAAAAAACAGAGACTAACTCCTCAAATGATAAGGCATTCGGATTGCCTTTCATCATCAAACGAAGAGTAGATGCAAAACTCTGATATGAATCAGGAAGACCATTCAAAACGGTCTGCACACATGAGCTATCTGGTATAACCTCATCAGCAGTTATCAATTGTTCCTTCAAATCTTTGATCTTCGTTAGGAAACTATCCATAGAATCACCTTCATTCATGTGCTCCCTCTCCAATTGTTTTCGGAGATAAGCAACATGAGCTTCATTCCTAGCTTAGTACAATGTGGTAAGTGTATCCCAAGCATCCTTAGCTGTTCTGCAAGAGTGAATTTGAGGAATAATGGCACGTTTGATAGACAAAGCTATCAATGCATGTGCCTGGGCATCTCTGCCATCCCAGCGAATCTGCTCTATAGTAGGTGCAACAGAAACAGAAGCACGATCAGGAATCTGCGGAATATCATCTTCGACACCATCTTCATCAGCTCGAGCACCTGTATTTGCAGAACCTATAGTCAGAGGTGTAACAGGACGTCTTTCAACACCCTACACAATGTTCCACAATCCTTTTGCAACCAATACATGTCGCATCATATAAGCCCATAATGGGTAGTTGGTACCATCCAACTTATCCTTAACAGCCAACATACGGAATACATCATTGCTTTCAGCTATGGCCGGTGACTAAAATACCTTGATGCAGAAAATTGATTGTATCTCAAAAAGTTGAACAAAACTGCCCAGACGAGTTCTACTAGACCTGTAGCAGACTTCAAGACGCTTAAACTGGCGAACAGAAACTGGTATATACCTTTGGCACAAAAAGACGAAATAGCTTGCACAAGCACTGTGATAGTGCGTTCGGAGGCTGAAACGAGCTTAGATCGCAATTTCAGCACCACATAGCGAAGCTGTTTTGATCTCTGAAACACGCTGAGTATGGTCACCAAAATATGTGTGATTCTGAGACTGCAAAATGGAGGAGTGTTGAAGGCACCCTAGATGAAGCGACGACCTGCTCTGATACCAATTGTTGGAGATAGACGTCTTTTGAAGCACGCGAACAACACAAGGAAGAAGAAGAAGCTTGGAGCACAAACACACAATACTGAATGTATTACTAGAGAATGTACAAAGATAAGTAGCCCATTAGGGCAATAGGCGTATATACAAGCCGGGGGAAAAAAACCTCCTAAAGAGGGAAAAAAGTGCCCCGGCGGTTCTAGAGTGTTCACGCACATCACTACCTAAATATATCAACAGTCATGTCATTATCTGTATGGTGCCAAGGTTACAATAGTGTTTGACCAAGAGAGTAAAGTGGCTCTCTAATCAAACAAACCTTAAAGGTCGTAAGGCTCGATGGGCAAAGACCCTTTAGGATTTTGATTATGAGCTTAGGTATAGGAAGGGAAAGTTTAATGTATTGGCTGATTCACGTAGCCGCATGCCTATGCTCAATGGACTGATTTTTACTCAGATCAATAGTGAGCTACTTGAGCCCATTAGAGGGAAATGTAGGCTTGATCCTGCATATTCCGAGATTTGGGAAGCCATAGAGAATCGTGATATATGGGTTTCCAATGAGGATGGAGTATAGACGAATACTCAAGAAGGCTTTAAGTGGAAGAATTAGAGTGTCCATTATGGATACCTATTATATAAAGGTAACATGTGTGTCCCTAGAGATCTTAAGATGAGACGACATATTTTGTATGAGTGTCATGACACACCTAGTGCGGGACACCCAGAGTTAATAATACTAATGATCTTTTTAAGAGGTAGTTTTATTGGCCTCAACTTCATAAGGACATCCAAGAGTATGTGCTTAAGTGCACCAAATGCCAAGTCAATAAAGCTCAGAGGTCGAGGATTGGAGAACTATTCCACCCATTGGATATTCCTAATGGGAAGTGGGAGAGTATCTCCATGGACTTTATAGTCGGATTACCTAAGACACAGAGAGGGCACGACTCGGTCTGAGTAATTGGGGATAGGTTAACCAAAACGGCTAGGTTTATTCCAACACATACTACAGCGAAGACACCAGAGTTTGCTAGGCTCTTTGTAGAGAACCTATACCGGTTATATGGTGTTAGCAACCGGTGTGGACATACTATTCTTTGTAATTCCTACTATGTAATAATGGAGATGTCAAGATTTTCCAAAATACGGAGGTTTGGAATGGTGTGAAGTTCATCCCTACTTTCTTTATGCTATGCGGAGATGAGTCTTCAATGGTTTTTTCTGGACTCTGAATTCGACGATTATGGAAACCAACATACGCAGTGTAAAGCATGAAGTGGAATATACATACATAATGCATATGCATACATAATGCACATGCATACATACACATACATAATGCATACACACACATACACACACATATGCATACATACATGGATACGCATACACACATGGACACATACACACACATAGACACATACACACACATAAACACATACACACTCATAGACACACACATACACATAGACGCGCACACACATACACACACATATACACACACACACACACACATACACAAATAGACACATACACACATAATGATGCATTCACACCCATACACATGCATACACACATACACACACATATACACACACATACACACATACACACACATATATGCATACACACACACATAGAGAGACATACACACACATACACATACATGCATACATATGCATACATAATGCATATGCATATGCATACATACATACATACTTACATGCATACATACACATACATAATGCATACACACACATGCATACATAATGCATACACACACATACACACACCTATGCATACATACATGCATACACATACACACATAGACACATACACACATATAGACACATACACACTCATAGACGCATAGCAACACATACACATAGACACACCACATACACACACACATATACACAAACACATACACACATACACACATAATGATGCATACACACACATACACATGCATACACATACATATGCATACTTACATGCATACACATACACACATAGGCACATACACACACATAGACACATACACGCACATAAACACATACACACTCATAGATACAGACACATACACACAGACACACACACATACACACATACACACATAGACACATACACACATACACATTCATACACACATACACATGCATACACACATATAGACACATATTCACACACATACACACACATATATGCATACACACACACATAGAGAGACATACACACATATACACATACATGCATACATATGCATACATAATGCATATGCATATGCATACAATGTACATACATACTTACATGCATACATAATGCACATGCATAGATACATACACACACATAGACACATACACACACATAAACACATACATACTCATAGATACACACACATACACATAGACACACACACACACATACACACACATATACACACACACATAGACACATACAAACATAATGATGCATACACACACATACACATGCATACACACACATACACATGCATACACACATACAGACACATACACACACATATATGCATACACACACATAGAGAGACATACACACACATACACATACATGCATACATATGCATACATAATGCATATGCATATGCATACATACATACTTACATGCATACATAATGCACATGTGTAGCTCAAGCATAAGCACCACCTCCTTTACTTGTCAATCCGCGGAGACGTGAGGACCGGCGGATTAGGTTAGTTAAAAATTAGGTTCCAGGGCTTATTTGAGGGTTCAAATGAAGTCTAAAAATTATGAAAATTTGTAGGATGATACTTCTAATACTCCTCAAGCTTGAGGGCTCCTCGGCTTGAACAAAATGAAGTTACAAAAATAGAAAATGGTATTTACAATGGTTTTTAGTGATGAGAATCACTATTTTTATAGGGATTTCTTCTGAAAATTCGACATACACTTCTTGGAGCTCCCTACTTGCTCCTTCTTCTTGTGTGTACACCTCTTTGATGTGCTCCTGTGCTTTGTCCTTGACCTTCAGCTTCAACACTCCCCCCCTCTCGAGTCTGTTGTCCCTGACAGACCCTTGTTGTAATGGTTGTTCCATGTGGTGCTTTGAGAGGTAGTGTCTGTTCAATAGGAACAAGAGCCGTCTACATTCCAAATGTGGCAGGGTTGGTGTTCTGGTTCTTCATTTGTCACTAAAAGCCTTTGGAAGTTGTTGTCCCTTGGTATGCGCTCCTTCCTTGGATTCCAGCATGATTGTGTCATTGTGAGTCGCCGTTGATGGCCTCTAGATCTTCTTAAGATGATGTTCATAGTAATCACACCAAGTACTAATAACCCATAATGAATGATGGGTAAGTGTGTTCGTGCATGGGTTGAGGAAAATATGTGCCTTGTGCACGGCCTTGTAATGTAGCCCTATACATGCTTACTTGGAAAATGCATTGGAAGAAGTATGGTGCAAAAATTGGGGTCTTGAGCTAAGTGCTCAAGGGTATGCCGACGAAGAGGTTTCCTAATCTATCATGGTTATGGTGTTGCCAAGGTAAAAGACACTTACCATGGTGAAGCATCGATCGATGTTTATCTCGTCCTGTTGTGCTCCCGACATTTGTGATGGACATTGTTGATGAATGTCCGTGTTGAGGATCCACTGATGAAATTCTTTGAGTGCTTCGTCCTGTCTGCTCTCTTCAAAGAAACATTTGCCAAATACTGAGGATTGAATTTCTTTATATTCCTTGACAAAGGACATTGGGTAACTACACCAAGCTTAGTTTCACATCTTCTCGTTAGCTCACCATAAGCAGGAGTCTTCTCATCTAGTATACATACAAGGATTTGCAGTGTACCAAAACTACCCCTTGTAGATATCTCCTTGGATGATCTCGTACATACAATATTTAAGCATCGCTCAAGTTGTGGACCTTCAAGCTCTTCCCTCCTACCATGGTAAGGGGAAACAATAGTTGTGGATACCATGTTTCTGCCAAGTGCTTGACATCTACCAGATAAGGCCGCAATAATAGCATCTACTAGCTGAGACACACTTCTATCCAAGCCCAGTACTCAATGGTTCCACCTTCAACTAAGCATGAATCATTCATGTCCCATGAGCCAAACCTGGGAACAAGCTCTCTCCCTCTCTCTCTTTTTCTGTTCTTTCTCTCTCTTTTTTTTTTGGAACAATGTCACAAAACAAGAAGATAGATGTTAGTATCAGAGAAAAAATAGTGGACATATGTCAATGTGCTCTTGTGCTTGGGATTCTCAATAGTGTCTATGCATGGCCATGTAATGTGACCCTATATTAATGCATACTTTGGAAATGCATGACCTGAATGGTGCAAAAGCCAGGGTTGTGCAAGGAGCACATGGTTGTCGCTTGTCGAGGCTTGATGTCACTTGCATATATTGATGCTATCTTTGTTGGAGGTATCCATTGTATCTCGAGATGACAATTGATCATTCCTCCTTATAGGGATCCATTTGAGAACAGTCTGCGACTAGGTAGCGATCACCTTAGGCCGCTTCATGTTTGAATGATTTCTTGAGGGTTTGCTCCACCGTGGTTGGCCCTTTGCTTTGATGGATCCTATCGGTGCTTTCGTCTTCCAAACCCATATCCTTGCAGAAGAGGTTCTTTGATCTTTTCTGGACCTCTCTGCTTGATTCAGTCCCTTACCTCGCCTTGGTTTCTTTGTTGTGCAGGTTGTTGCCTTGAAGTCCCCCCTGGATTTTTTCTGAGTTTAGGCTTGATTTCTTGGGATCCTTGGATTGGGAGTGGTCTTTCTTGAAGATAAGTCATGGTAGGCAAAGACCATAGATTTTGAAGTCTAGTGTGAGGGGGATGATTTTGTACAAGGGCTTTCCTTGGTACCCATATCATAGTGCGGTTTGGTTGGGCTCTAAGTAATTTCTTGGCCACCGGAATTTGCTTGACATTACCAAGAAAATGGGATTAGTGTCTCTTGATGTAAGGGTTTTTTCGGCTTCCTATGTGAGTTTTTTGAGAAAACTCATCTTTACATGGGGAATGCAACAAAGGTTGATCTTCTATACATACATCAGGCTTATGCAAGGGATCATTGGGTTGCGTGGTTTGAGATTTATCTAGAGATTCATCGAGACATTTATCCTTATTACACATAGAATCTTTAGGTGTACAAATGGGTGATGGATTGTCATGATTTACCCTAGAGTCGACATCATTTTTTACATCAGTGATACAAAGTATTTGTTGATCATCTCCTTCTTGATGATATGAGTGTAGATCATATGTGCTTATGGTTTCAGGAGGGGAATCTAAATTTACAGGAAGAGAGGGTCCTTCAACTTCCCCCAAACACTTGGAGTCCTCCATTTCTCCATTCTCCAAGGTTTCCTATGATTTACTCAAAGAAGGATTATATTCAAAAACATGAGTAGAAAGAAAATTTTGTGCATGAAAATCACAATCCTTGAAAAGATAATTTTGCCCTTAATTATCACAAGGTGGATAGTCATTAGGATTTTCAATAGACATATATGTAGAAGCATGCGTACTAGGTGGAGAAGACACCTCAAATTCTTGATGATTTTGTGTAATGAACCCTTTGGGTGCCAATGATCAAGTTTTCATCTATAGCGTCCATGACAAAGAATGTTTAAAAAAATTGCATATCATCCACCATAACAGGCAACACAACTTGACCCATGCATTCACAATGTTCCCCATCCATGAGTATAGAAGGATGAGTTGTTGGTTGAATGTTCGCAAAAATAATGGTCACTAGGTCAATATGAATTAAATTCCACTCACAATTAGGGTTGATATAAACACTCAACCTCCTATGGTCATATCATATTCTTATATGCACAAAAGTAATGTTATATTGTCTTGTGGAAAATAAGGATCCTACTCCTCAGATATTTCACCCCTTCCCTTGCCATGCTGTTTTTCTCTAGATGTTTCACCCTTATGTGAGATTATTTCATGCATCTCATGTTTATCTCCCTCTTTTTTTTCAATCTTAGCCCCCTTTCTTCTCTCTCTTGCTTTTTTCTTTCCCATGACACAATTTTTCTCCCTCTTGTCTTCTCAACCCCACTTGAAGGTCAACTTCAAATTATCCTATTTGAAAACGAGCTTTCCAACGAGCTATATAGCTCAAAATAATGGAATTTGGATGAAAAAGTTATGTCAAATCGGGCTCCTGGGGGTCAAAGCAGGCAAACAGGACCTTTTGGAAAAAATCACGATTTTGTGTGAAAATCACGATTTTGTGAAATCATGAGAGTCGCGATGCTGTGAAATCAAGAGAATCGCGATGTTGTGAAATCAAGAGAATCGCGATGCTGTGAGATCAAGATGTTAAAAGTCAAGCTTCAAGCTAAAAATTCGTGGGGAATCTTTTATGGACATGTGGAGCAATCAAAGGAAGCCAAAAGCCACGAGATTCCATCAAGAAAAGTCACTCAACCACTCCCCAAGTCATCTCAACTAATTCCTCCAAGTTAGGAGGCTGATTTGGAAAGGTAATTCCTAGATTTTAGGGGCACACCTCTCACTATAAAAGGAGCATGTATCCCGACTTCTTTTGGGCCATCTTCTTGGAGTTTTAGCTCATGTAAAGTGAGCACTAAGTGCTGGAGTTGTGATAAGCAAGCCCCTTGCTTAAGCAACCCCCTTGCTTGCTTGTTTGTTTTCTTTTAGTAGGCATATCTATGTGTGTGCGCAAGCAGTGTTGCAACTCTCTACCCCTGAGTTGTTAGCATTGGTTCTCCCTCATATGGTATCCATTTGATGTAATTCTTGTCTCATTGGATAGCTATAAGAGTCTATTTTATGCTTATCAATTCTCTGGAGCATTCTCTGAGTAAGCTGGGAGCAACATTCATTTTAGTGAAGTTGTGTGATTGATATCTCTCTCTTTGTGTAGGCTCTGTTGGAAATATTTTGCTCTCTGTTGTAAGGGCTGGTTCTCCTTCTTTATGTATCTATTTGCTATGATTTTGGTGTCATTGGGTAGCTATTAGAGTCCTCTAAAGTTGACATAAGTTTGAGATTCATTCTCTGTATAATCTCTGAGAAAAGTTTGCTGGAGTGAAGTGAGGTCTCTGCTTGACTAGCAGTTGTGAGCATTCAACTAGCTCATGTTGTGGACATTGTTTCTCTTTGTGTAAGCATCCATTTCAAGTGAAATTTGTTTTGTTGGAAAGCCCTTGGTGTCTACTACAGGTCTACAAAAGCTCACTGGAGTTCTCTGCATAAGCTCTGAGTAAGAGCATTTTTGGTGTGCAGAGGTCAAAGAAGGATACCTGTGGAGGTCATTCGCGCTTCATCGTTGCTTAGGGGTTGAGATACTTCCCCCATCAGTGGTATCAGAGCATTTGGGCATCTTGGAGGTATCACATACAAGCAAGAAGACCTCTTGGAGTTGGTGGTTGAAGAGTTGCATCAACAAAAGCTTCTTGGAGGTAGCTCACATCAAGGGGGAGCTATTCTACTCAAATTTGCAAGAGCACAAGGTGTCCATCTAAGGAAAGCTTTGGATTGAGGTAACCTCAGAGCCTCATTTTCATTTTACACACATTGGAGCATTAGCCAAAGGCTAGGTCAAGTATCAAAGACTAGATATGGGAGACTTCAACACTCAAATTGAAAAGCTAGACAAAGGTAACTATCAACCATGGAGATTTAGGGTCTCCAACTATCTTATGGGCAAGGGCCTTTGGGGGTTGATTAGTGGAAGTGAACCAAGACCTAGGTTGGATGAGAATCCAACCAATGACCAGAGAAGGGCCTTTAGCGAATGGAATGAAAGAGACAAGAGGGTTATCTTTATTCTTTCCCAACACATTAGCAATAGCATGATCGGCCATATCCAAGACCTGGATTCAAGCATGAAGGTATGGGAGACACTTGAAAGGCTTTATTCAACAAGCACCAAAGCAAGGAAGATCCAACTCAAGAATGAGCTCAACAACCTTAGGAAGAGCTCAGGGAGTAGCATAAATGACTACATACTTAAGGTCAAGGAGTTATCAGATGCATTGGGATCCATTGGAAGCCACGTAGACGATGACGATCTTGTGGCTTATACTCTCAATGGTTTGAGAGATGATGAGAAGTGGAAACCCTTTACCACTTCAGTTTATGTAAGGGATAATCTTCCCGATTTTGAGCAATTGGTTGCTCTCATGGTCACCGAAGAAATGAACATAGGTGGAAGTTCAACTAAAAGCAAAGATGCACAAGTTTTCTATGCAGGTAATCAAAGGGGCAAAGGAAGACAAGGACAAGGAAGGGGCAAAGGAAGGTTTGGAGGAAGGCAAGGCCACTCAAGAAATCAAGGACATGACCAAGGCACCTCATCACAAAGAGGGAGAGGAAGATCAAGAGGAAGAGGAGGACGACATCAACAAAACAGGAATCAAGATGGCGAAGGATGTTACATATGTGGCAAGTTTGGCCACTATGCTAGAGATTGCTACCAAGGAGGAAACCAAAGGAACTATAATCAAGGTTCTTCATACAAAGGCCAAGGTAATTATGCTTCTACAAGTTCAGAAAATGACAATCTCTTGATGATGCACATGAATGGGAATTCAAGCAAAGTAGATAACACTTGGTATATTGATAGTGGATGTAGCAACCATATGAGTTGCAATGCTTCTTGGTTTACTAATCTACATGTTCCCAAAGGTAAAGGACATGTAGAAACAGGTGATGATACAGCCCATGAGATCTCCCATGTTGGAGATGTAGCTTTGGATGACAAGGAGGAAGGAAGATGTCTCAAGGATGTCTTGCATGTACCTACCATCACAAAGAACTTGGTGTCCGTTGGGCAAATGGTTGAAAGAGGCTATCAAGTAAGGTTCAACAAAGGTGGATGCTTTGTGGAGAACCCTAAGCAAGGTTACAAGGTCATAGCAAGAGGAAAGAAGCAAGGGAGACTCTTCACTTTGGAGGTAAATTCTCATTCTACTCAACATGTCTACTTCACATATGGAAACAAGAGGATTTCGGAGTTGGACTTGTGGCACAAGAGGATAGGTCACATCAACATACAAAGAATGAAGGAAATGCAATTCAAGAGGCTGGTTGAAGGTCTTCCCAACTTCCAAGGACAAGGTATGAAGCATTTATGTGAATCTTGTCAACTAGGGAAGCAAGCGAGACTTCCATTCAAGAAGAGTGGCTACATAAGCCAACATCCATTGGAGTTGATACATACAGATGTGTGGGGGCCAACGAAAGAGCAATCCATTGGAGGTAACAAGTACTTTGTCACTTTTATAGATGATTGCACAAGGATGGTTTGGGTTTATTTCATCAAAAACAAATCAGATGTGTTTACATGTTTCAAAGCATTCAAGGCAATGGTAGAGAAGGAAACAGGTACATATATCAAGAAGCTAAGGTCCGATGGAGGGGGAGAATATTTCTCAAATGAGTTTTCTGATTTTTTAATGGATCAAGGCATCAAGAGGCAAGTAACATGCAGGTACACACCCCAACAAAATGGAGTAGCAGAGAGAAAGAATAGATACATTGCCGAGATCGCTAGAGCAATGCTTAATGAGATGAATGTACCTAACATGTTTTGGAGTGATGCAGCAAATACCGCCGTGTATCTAATGAATAGGGCTCCTACCTCAGGGATCCATGGCTTGACACCATATCAAGCCTATTATGGTAAGAAACCTGATCTTTCCCACTTGAAGATATTTGGATGTACTTGTTATGTACATGTGCCAAGTGAATTGAGGCACAAGCTACAACCAAAGGCAGAAAAGTGTGTGTTTCTAGGATATTCAAATGATCATAAAGGTTACAAGTGCTTCAACCCAAATACAAAGGACTTGAGGATATCAAGGGATGTAGCATTTGATGAGCTACTCCCTTGGTATAAGAAGTATGATTGTATGCAGGACTATGAAGAAGAAAAGCATGGACATGATGAAGAACAAATCGACCTAGAGCTAAGCGGCCCAAGGTGTTCCATCAATGAAGATAGTTCAAGCATGAACTCATCATGGAGGGGGAGATCTTCATCAAGCTATGAAGCACAATCAATCAACAAAGGCAAAGCAACATTGGTGGAGTTGGATGAAGAAGGTAATGAAGTTGAAGATGATGAAGGACACATGATGGAGAAAGAAGCCACATCAAAGAAAGAGATCAAGTTCCCAAGGCAAAGGAGGTTTATTCCTCCAAAAGGTGAAGAAAGGAAGTCTTCTAGAGTTAAGTATCCAACTCAAAGGTTTACTTATGATTCATACATGGCAACACATTATGCATATATGAACAAAGTAGTAGAAGATCATGAGCCCGATTGCTATGAAGATGCAAGCAGGTACACCGAATGGAAAGAGGCAATGCAAGAAGAGATCGACGCACTTGAGGAAAATCAAACATGGACTCTAGTGCCCAAGAAGGAGAACATGAAGGTAATAGGTAATAAGTGGGTGTATAAAGTAAAGAGGAATTCAGATGGATCTATTTCTAGGTTCAAAGCAAGATTGGTGGCTAAGGGTTTTGCACAAACCTATGGAGTGGACTTTGAAGAGACATTCAGCCCCGTGGCAAAGATGAGCACCATTAGGACACTCATTGCAATGGCTGCTAGCAAAGGATGGAAGCTTTCAATTGGATATCAAGAATGCCTTTCTCAATGGAGACTTGGAAGAAGAGGTATACATGGAGCAACCACTAGGTTTTGTTCATAAAGAGTTTCCACATCATGTTTGTAGGTTGAAGAAGGCACTTTATGGCCTAAAGCAAGCTCCAAGGGCTTGGAACCAAAGATTGGTGGACTATTTGATCAAATGTGGTTACAATCAATGCAAGGCGGATCCATCTCTCTTCATCAAACAAAGAGGAGAACTTGTGGTCTACATGTGTGTGTATGTAGATGATCTTATCATTACAGGTAATGATACAAAGGGCATTGAGGAGATCAAGGCAAAGCTTGGAAAGGAGTTTAGGATCTCTGATCTTGGAGATCTTAGGTATTTTCTTGGCATTGAAGTTGTATACAAAGAAGAAGGTATTATGCTCATACAAAGGAAGTATATTCTAGACCTACTTGAGAGGTTTGGGATGCTACATTGCAAGCCTATTTCAAATCCCATGGAAGTTAATGTAAAGCTAAGCTCCATTGATGGAGAGCCATTAGAGGATGTAACTTTGTATCGATCTATTGTAGGCTCTTTCAATTATGCCACAATAACCAGGCCTGACATAGCATATGGAGTTGGAGTGTTATCACAATTTATGCATAGTCCAAGGACTACACACTTGCAAGCTGCAAGAAGAATGTTGCGATATCTCAAAGCCACTATAAATGAACGATTGTTCTACTCATTTGATGATGATATGCAGGTCAAAGCTTATTCCGATGCCGATTGGGCCGGTTCGAAGGAAGATAGAAGGAGTACAAGTGGTTACCTAGTCATGCTAGGTAGCAAGATCATCTCATGGATTTCAAAGAAGCAACCCACGGTGGCATTATCTTCCACCGAGGTTGAGTATAGAGCTTTGGCTCAAGTCACATGTGAGCTAATGTGGATTAAGAAGTTATTTATGGAGCTTAATTTGCAGGTTGACACATATCCAATTTTTTGTGACAACATGAGTAGCATTCATCTAGCATCGAACCCTGTCTATCATGCTAGAACCAAGCATATTGAAGTGCACTATCACTTCATAAGGGAAAAGGTGATATCCAAGGAAGTTTCAGTACATCATATTGGTACTAAGGACCAAGTTGCGGACATGTTTACAAAGGCTTTGGATGGGATGAAGATTTCAAAATTCAAGCAATGCATCAACATGAAGGAGCTTGGATGAGGATGAAGAATTGAAGCTTGAGGGGGAGTGTTAAAAGTCAAGCTTCAAGCTAAAAATTCGTGGGGAATCTTTTATGGACATGTGGAGCAATCAAAGGAAGCCAAAAGCCACGAGATTCCATCAAGAAAAGTCACTCAACCACTCCCCAAGTCATCTCAACTAATTCCTCCAAGTTAGGAGGCTGATTTGGAAAGGTAATTCCTAGATTTTAGGGGCACACCTCTCACTATAAAAGGAGCATGTATCCCGACTTCTTTTGGGCCATCTTCTTGGAGTTTTAGCTCATGTAAAGTGAGCACTAAGTGCTGGAGTTGTGATAAGCAAGCCCCTTGCTTAAGCAACCCCCTTGCTTGCTTGTTTGTTTTCTTTTAGTAGGCATATCTATGTGTGTGCGCAGGCAGTGTTGCAACTCTCTACCCCTGAGTTGTTAGCATTGGTTCTCCCTCATATGGTATCCATTTGATGTAATTCTTGTCTCATTGGATAGCTATAAGAGTCTATTTTATGCTTATCAATTCTCTGCAGCATTCTCTGAGTAAGCTGGGAGCAACATTCATTTTAGTGAAGTTGTGTGATTGATATCTCTCTCTTTGTGTAGGCTCTGTTGGAAATATTTTGCTCTCTGTTGTAAGGGCTGGTTCTCCTTCTTTATGTATCTATTTGCTATGATTTTGGTGTCATTGGGTAGCTATTAGAGTCCTCTAAAGTTGACATAAGTTTGAGATTCATTCTCTGTATAATCTCTGAGAAAAGTTTGCTGGAGTGAAGTGAGGTCTCTGCTTGACTAGCAGTTGTGAGCATTCAACTAGCTCATGTTGTAGACATTGTTTCTCTTTGTGTAAGCATCCATTTCAAGTGAAATTTGTTTTGTTGGAAAGCCCTTGGTGTCTACTACAGGTCTACAAAAGCTCACTGGAGTTCTCTGCATAAGCTCTGAGTAAGAGCATTTTTGGTGTGCAGAGGTCAAAGAAGGATACCTGTGGAGGTCATTCGCGCTTCATCGTTGCTTAGGGGTTGAGATACTTCCCCCATCACAAGAGAATCGCGATGTTGTGAAATCAAGAGAATCGTGATGCTGTGAGATCAAGAGAATCGCGATGTTGTGAAATCAAGAGAATCGCGATGCTGTGAAATCAAGAGAATCCTGATGCTGTGAAATCAAGAGAATCGCGATGCTGTGAAATCAAGAGAATCACGATGCTGTGAAATTAAGAGAATCACGATGCTGTGAAATCAAGAGAATTGCGATGCTGTGAGATCAAGAGA